>JBBPRP010000045.1:0-32433 GCA_038093135.1 Leccinum longicurvipes
TCCAAAGGAATTTGTGATACTCTGCATTGACGGGACCTCTTTGCCCATTAGTGTATGCTTGAATGACATTGCGGCCTTGTCACCTGTAACCCGTCATTCAGACGAGGGCCAATGCAAAATTGAACATGGTTGATCATCCAGATGCGACCCTCGTCCTGTCTTTGCGATTAACCACTCTTTCCGAGCACGTGCGTTTCCACCACCGCGGAAAAGACTTTGGATGCAGCAAAGTCGCGGCCGAAACTCTTGCCAACTTGTGTTGATGCACCGGCGCGAACCACTTACCAGGATCTTTCTGCGGCGCCGTCACCTATCTATCATTTCGGCTTCTGACATACTCACACCTCTCTCAGGTGACAACACTAAATGGTTCCGGTGTATTTATGCAATTCTGCTCAGAATGCCAACTCCGCTGGAGCCGATGCCAGCACCTCCACTCATTACGCAGGCAACACCCTCAGGTGCAACTTATGAACGAACATGTGTACTTCTGTTGGGCTACTTCTGGAATTCGTAGTGCAACCCTTTTCGCATCCCCCTTGCAATACACACGGAAATCAATCAGAAGAGAACCTCACGGCGAACATCCTGTATCCCGCTTAGGCGGGGATCGTTTTTCCAAGTTACCGAGACGTCACGTGTGGACCCACATGTGTACTTATCGCCGATATGAATGGACTGATCTGGAGAGGTCGATCCTGAAGGGCGGAACGGGGGATTTAAGATCATCTGCAATACACATCGTATAGAAGATGGTGGCGCGTTGTGGCGGGCTCTCAAGATCTCATATCTCACTTCTATCACTTCTCTAGCCGCATTCAAGTCGAGTAACAACGCTGGTATATGAGCGCTCAACGCCTTATCCACCCAATATTTACAATAGAGGAGGAACCCACTAGCTAGTTGAAACCCCTCCTCAGCCTCTCTCACCTACTATCCTTTCCTAGTACGTGCAATGGACTCTGCTTTGCAAACCAACTTGGAGAACCTTCAGCTGGATAATTATACTACCCGTGCGCCCATTCTGACTTGAACACACGGACCATGTCTCTGAGGAGTTGCAGTTGTGGTCATCACTGCTATCGTATACGATTATAGTAATTCCTCCTCGCACATGTTCAACGTTTGTTCTAATTTCAACATCTCCAGTCCTCACATTTTCGAGTGAGGTATTGCCGCATTTTTATTCACAAACTATGCACAAACCTCACTGACGAATGGCCCTGGCAGATAGACTATATCTGGGTTCGAGAACATGTTCCGAGACGGCAATGGTTTTAACGTAAGACTGCGACTCATACAGAACAAACCTTGGACACTAGTGACCACGCTCTTCCTCATGGTGCGTTTGAATCCCCCGGTGGCTATTGCCGTGATTATTCCGTACTGTAATGCTGAATCATCGTCATAATGTACATAACAGGTTCGATATCTCGGACTTTATAGCTTTATGTGCGTTCAGAGTCGTTTCATGTCATCCATCCAATACTAAGTCTGCGTTGGTTCGTCAGGATCTATTTATTACGTATGTCGAGCACTCTCAAAGGTTGTGTCAGGATAAACTGGCTCATATATTTGAAAGTGGGTACCTCCTTTCTACCTGGTCCTGCAAATGTGAGATTCTTCTCCAATTTTCCTCCTTCACTGACCACTGACTCGTGGTCATGACCCGCAGCTGTGAGTCTCCGTTTACATCATCTATACTTTGTCCACAATTTTGTTCATCCATCGCGTCATTGTAAACAGCTGTAAGTCTTCCCTCCCGTCGTTTCACATATATGCCGGGTTGAGAGGTAATTCAAAGGTGTGGTGCTCGATATCATCAGTGGATGGTCAATTTCTGTGTATATTGGCGCCGCCGATTGTGAGTATTCATCGCATCGTTCGTCTGAGCAATAAAGCAGTGATACATCACACTCATTACAGTTGTGATGATCCTACGCCTATGGGCGATGTATGACCGATCAAAGATAATCCTCGGTATACTCCTCACTACCTATCTTGGAGAAATATTTTCGTCGACTGTTTCAAACATCTTTTACAGCAATCCAAAGAATTTCGTATGTATGCAGAAGTTGGTGTTAATAAGTAATATACCACACTGATGTGACCTTGTGCAGCGATTGTCAATCAGATCTTGGATCTCTCCTTTTGCTCGCTGGGCCCCACATCTGAAAGTTGGAATCAAGCGTCTGACGTCACTCAAGTTATACATGCGGGTGTTATGTGCACGCTAGTCATCATTCAGTTTACGATCCGCTCGGTTCATAACTACAGAGCTACGAATCAGTGGCGGCTCAGCCCATTGATCAACCTGCTAGTCATGGAAGGCATGGCTTACTTTTTTGCGTATGTCCTCTGTGTCCACTCTAGCGCCATAGTATTAATATGGGGCTAACGTGTACGTTCGATCGCAGCATCCTGTTGTGGAGTCTCCTCAACACTTTATTTAACTTTGGAAGTTTTTCAGCATTGAGTTTCAAGCAAAATGTAGCTCTTGTCGTTGTGCAATTTGTTCCTATATCCACGCTGACCCCGCGATTCATCCTGAACATGCGGGAGCTGTATGGGCGCAGTATTATTTATGGCGGAAGAGGGCATGGGATCGACACAGGGTTTGGCTTGACAGTTTTATCTAGCCACGGGGTGGCCCGTTCGTCGATCGTGTTTGCGGACGGCGGGGAAAGAGAGGGATCGGGGGATGATAGCGAAGATATACAGATGCAAACGAGAATAGTGTAACGTCACGTAAGACGACTCTGGACAAATTTCTTTCTTGACCAATGTAAGCGAGATCGCAGTGGAGACGATCGAGAATAAACAAGACGCGATGGTGAGTACCGGTTTCGCCCACCCGTGGTTTCAGTTTTGCCTTCATTGTAGTCGTTATCGGTGCTGCTGGTCGCGTTGTGTGACGATTGTAGTAAGTATATACACACCACAGACGGCGTGACGTCGCGCAGTTTTGAAAGACACTGCATTGTCTAGCTCTCATTTTGCAAGATCGTCTCCCACTGCGCACTACGCTTGTTCCCGCCTTGATTGTTACGGTCCCGTTCCCATTTTATAAGATTGCCCCACTCACCTCATCTTGCCTTATCCTTGTAAGACGCTGTCCCCGTCCTACCAATCACCGCCAATCAGTTGATTCAAAAACAAAAGTTACGACTCGTGTAACACAAAAATTATCCAACGTGATTTTGGTGACTAGCGGAAAAGGGTATCCAACTTATTCATCGTCGTCAATCAATCACATCTAAATTCGAGCGCGCTTGGCAGTCCGTCCAGATATCATCTCGCCATGTGACACAAAGTGTGAACCGCCCGCACACCTGTAGCCATTCACCTGCCTGATCCACTCGAAATTCATCGGACAGCGGCCCAGATCCTTGAGTTTCTGCTGTACCTCCAGATCCTCCGCCGTACGCGTCTTCTTTTTCTGCTTCTCCGCGTCTTTTTGCAGTTGATTCCACACCGCGTCGGACACGCCAGTGTCACGCTGTACAGCCTCGGCATCGCACTCCAGCAGAGAATCCGCCTCGACGGACGCGATTCGGGCCTGACCCTGACAAAGTTGCGATTCTTGCTCCATCGGGGGGGCAAACATGTCGGCTCGAGAAACCGACGGGAAATCTGCAACTGCAAGAGACGGCCGCGGAGGACTATACAGTGGAGGCATGGGGTAGGCTTCCCTCTGCATGGAACCCAAGGAATTAACCGTGCGTCCCGTGCTTTTCCGTGCCTGCTGCTCCTCAAGCATTCCTTGCACGATCCGAAAAAATTGGTCGACTGAAAGCGAAAGCGTTTTGTGATGGGCCATATTCGTGTATGCTTGCCGAACCATCCTCTTCCCCAGTGTCTTGACATCGCGTGCGTTCCCCCACGACGGAAGCACAGTCATTTTTTCGACAATACCCTGTATCTTGACGTACGACGGCGAGGTTTCCTCCCTCAGCGCAGGAACATCGACCCTTTTCTTTTGCAGTTCCTGGTCGAGTAGTTCTAAGCATTGCGCTGGAGTCAAGTTCGGGAACATGAGCTCCTCGGAGAAGCGACTCGAAAGGCCAGGATTGGCCTCCAGCAAAGCGTTCATCTCCTTCTCGTACCCAGCCAGGATGACCACGAGCTTGTTCATAAACCGCCCGTTGGTCATCAAACCCACGATCTCCTCCATGGCCTCTTTCGCGTACTGACCTTCGCTGAGGCGGTAAGCTTCGTCGACGAACAGTACTTTTCCGAGAGCCTTGTCGAAGAGCCCCTTGGTCTTGGGCCCCGTGTGTCCCACATATTGTCCTGTCAAGTCCGTCGCGGAGCACTCGACCACCTCGGCGGAGGCCAGGAATCCCATATCGTAGAATATTTGTCCGACTTTGCGCGCGATCGTTGTCTTGCCACTACCTGTCGGCAACGTGAACATTCTGTTTGCTCGATTGATCAACCACATACCTGGTGGTCCCTTGAAGATGAAGCTGGTCGGAATCACTTCCCGTATCTGGTGCATGTCCATCCCATTCCCTCTCATTTCTAGAGCGACCCTCTGATAACCACCAAGTTTCTCCTTCACTTCGACACACCCCACGACGTCCGCGAATATTCGATCGAGGTTTTCGAACGCCACATGACTCCGAGCAAAGTCTGGGTCGAAATCTTCAGGTTCGAACGTGACGTCCATTGTCTCGAAAGATGGGAGCGACGCCATCCGCTTCTGGTACCGAGCTTTCGCCAGGCCAAGCAAGTTGTCTACTTCACCAGCGTTGCCGAAATTGGGTCGGACTTTCATTCGGTGGAGGACTTCACCCGCGACGCGCTTGGCTTCCTCCGAAGCATGCAAGTCCTGCTGTCGGAGCTTGAGTTCGAGAATCTGCATGAGCTGGGATTCGGTGAAGTCCTCGAAATTGAACGCGTTTTCTATAGCAAATCGGCGCGCGAGTCCGGGGTTGACGTTCTGTTCACAAATGTCAGCTGTGTAATGAGTGACCTCGCTCACGACAAACCCACCTGGAACAATTCCTCCATCTGATCTCTGTATCCGAGAAGAAGAACACAACGGTCTTCACCAGGAACACTTTGAATTTCAGCGACCATCGTGTCGATGACAGCGGTGTGGTAAGAGTTTGCTGAACTCTTGTTGTACAGCATATAGGCCTAGGTCATCACGAAGAATCAGGGTAGCGTCAGAGCGCTGAGCAGACCACGAACCTCGTCGATTACAAGTACCTTTCCTCGCGTGCTCTCGAGGATTGCCTTTGTGTTTTTCTCTGATTCACCCAAGTGGGCCCCCACGAAGTCGGACGGATTTTTGACGACGACTGACGTGATGAGAACTCAACAAACCGTTCAAACGAATTGGTATTACGTCAATGACTCACCTTCTCCTTTGCTCAACATGCCCAGGTCTGCGAGAATTTGACCGTACAGCTTTGCGACCGACGTCTTTCCAGTCCCGGGAGATCCGAGGAAGACTCTGTTCAGTGATACCTGTATCGGTTCCTTCTCCGCAAGCTCCCGCTGGTAGTTTGTCTCCAACAGCCTGAACATGCTGCGGACGGAATCTTTCACGGACTCCAAACCAATCAACTCCTGCAGCTTCTTCCATGGCGTGCTGTCGCGTAGAACCTTGAACGGATCCGGCCCGATGATGTCCTCCTTCGTCAGCACAAAGTCGTCTACTTGCATCCTCGACTTTCGTTCTCGTTCCAGTCGTTTCGCCTGCCGTTCCCGGATCTTGGCAAACATGTTTTCAAGAGCACGCACATTCCCAAATCCTGATTGGCTACTCCCTCGAACCAGGCGCCGGACGGCGATGCGAGCGTACAGCCCGTCGATGCCGCCCTCGACTTCCATCCAGCCCTTGTAGCGCTTGTTCACCATATCATCCAACATCAGCATGAACTCCTTGTGGCTGTAGTCCGAGAACTGGAGCAAGTACGGAAAGCGACTGGAGAGCCCCGGATTGTGCTCGAAGAATTTCTCCATTGGATCCCTGTACCCAGCGAGGATGAATGCGAGCGTTCCGATCTTGTTCTCCATCTCATCAAGAGGGTAGTCTAGGACTTGTCTGCCAGACCGATCGTGGTCGGTCACAAGCTGGTAGACCTCGTCGATGAATATGGTGCCACCTCCGACCTTGAGAGCTCTGTCTATGAGTGTCTTTGCGCCTTGTACTCCCCCGAAGGAAAGCTTCGACCCGGTGGTCTCTGAAATAGACTTCCCAGGAAGTGCCCCAATAGATGTGAGAAACTCTGCATAGAGTCTGGCGATCGTAGTCTTCCCTAAGAATTTCCAAAACCATATCAACTCCGATCTGGCATCGCAACGAGCCTGCTCACCTGTCCCTGGGTTACCGACCAAAACAACGTTAAGGCGCTCTTTGTTAATTGGGACACCTTGACGATTCGCAGTGTCAATGATGCCTTTGATGTTTAGGATTTGCTCCTTCACATGTTCGAGGCCAATCATACCCATGATCTTATCGACGGCAATGCTTTGCACTCCTTCAGTGTGTTTTTGGTTCTCCCATCTATCCCTGGATGCAGATGGCAACACGGTATGCAACTGGGCGGAAGTAGTGCGTCCGACTCGCGACGTAACGAGTGGCTGACTTGGACTTCGATCAATGTGAGATAATACCGCACCGACAGTAACCGCCTTGCTGCCGGAGCAAGCAGGTGATTAGAGCTAGACCACAGCCGCAGAAAACAGCCACATACGGATGATCGGCTGACCAGTAGAGTTCGATCCCTTTGGCCATGAAATAAGAGTGTAATTGAGTGAGGAGCCAGTCGTTCATCAGCGATCCTCCAACCAAGAATGCCGTCTGAAGATCAAGAATGAGCTGCGTTGTCCGCTACTTCAGAAAAAACACAGTCCTACATCAATCATCGCAGTTGTAGTTTGCCGTTGTTGCTCGAATGCATCTTTGATGGTGTTGAAGACGAGATTATAGTAGGCACTTCTGAATTCGTCCGCATCGTTCCGAAAATGACGTGCAGTGGGACTGATATGCAAGATAAAAACATTAGTCAGTCAGTCAGTCAGTCAGATGGAGCGAATCCAGGTCCTACCTCGAGTCCAAAGGGGTCAGTTGGCGTTGGGCATTAGTTGTGGCGTGGCGCATGAAACCCGGATCCAGTCGGTGACCTAGCGAGAAACAGGGAGGGACTAAGCGCTCAAATGGATGTCGTTGCTAGAGCGAAGTGCATACAGCGAGCAGGAGCGACTTCCACACAGGAAATCGGGTTGTGCGCCACGGAGTACATGCTCAGGTCGATCATCCCTCCACCAACGTTAATGATGACCAAACCAAGGGTGCTGACGTCCGGACGTTGTGTGAGAAGGTTTGCACAGTAGTGAAGGCTAGCTTCACACTCGGTGATCATACGAACACGGGAACGCCCTTCAGGAGTGCCAGGAACCAGACCAGCATTCTCGACCGCCCGACGATACTGCTGCCGCTGTGCACCCTCCCAATCGTTTGGATGAGTAAAGATGAACTCGATGGAGTCCTCGAGGGATGACCAGGTGAACCAAGGGTGGCTTGCTTGGATATAGTTGCTGACGAATTGGAACAGATACTTGATGAAGTCTGTCAAGACATCGACAGCGGTTTTCCCGGGGAGCAATGGCAATGTGTAGTCTCCTGCCCGATTCCGTGGACTGAGGTGAAGCTTCCAGCTGGATTAGGTGGTTAAGTCATTTACGAGCTTCACAACGAGCCAGGGAAACTGACCATTCCGCCTTCCTCCAGCCTTCTTTCACGGCTGTCTCACTAATATAGTCGGCGAGCGCCTGGGTGCCAGCGGCTTTGACGCTACCATCCGAACCGTAATACAATAGAGATGGCACTTTGATGATGCATTTTTTCTGGCTGTGGGATTATGTTAGAATCGCATGAGGTAAATAGATGAATAATATTACCTAGTGAGCGGATGGATCTCGGGAGGTTGGCCATGTTGAAGGATGGAGTACGAGACACCACTGTGAGTGGTGCCAATGTCAAATGCAAGTATGAGTTTAGTCCTGCCTGCGTATACTTTTCGATTAGACATAGTTTCTAAGGGGAGGAAGGTACGAAGTGACGATATATACCTTCATCCCAGCAGGAGAACCTTTGTAGAGGCCGGCCCGGGTGGGGTTTACCGTGACTGGCACAGGATGTGGTAGGCGCCCATTTTCTCGTCGTGTCAATACAGCAAGTTATATTGATCTCTCCGTTCTTCCAAGAACCCCTGCACAGCAACCAACGCATTTCATTGGCCATGACGTTGGTGTCTGCAACATGGCTCTGACCATCCCTTGAGGCATCCGCATGTTCATACCTGTTTGCATTCTGCCACCTCCTGGCATTCAACAGTTCATGAGCTTCGTGTTCTTCTGCTACCACGTCTTCGTCCCATTCACAGACTTCCCATCTGTTAATGAAGAGCGAGGGAGAGGACACGTCGACAGTACGATTGCGACGTGGTGCGGTATAAACTCTATTCTACCGTATTAGTAAGCAGCGACTGGGTACAAGTACGTAACTACGTTCGATCGTCCGTACAACACTACCAACTCCACCCACCTCCCGATATTTGTGGTTTCTCACACGCTGCAACAACGCTCTCCCTGCACATCAAAATGAAGAGCCATCCTGTCCTTCATTGGTAGGAAACCGTGATTAGCCACGGAACTCAAATATGGGGATGGAGCTGGTTATGTAATCTTCCTAGTGCCATTGACATCCTTTTTATTTCGTCCGGAACGCTCTACGTCCGACTGCTGCTTACAGAGAACACTTGGTGACCTGCACGAGAAAACATGCCCCTTCCCCGTCGACCGGATTGCGCGCCATCCGCGTCGCACGTGGGTATGTGCCTGTCAACCGCATCCGGTCATTTTGAAGCTGGCATATTTCAGATGGCCGTAGGGATGCCAGCGGCGACAACGATGAGCTAAAGAGCGTGTGTAGATCAATGATGCTTGTGGGTGCGCAACCACTATTTCTTTCTCCAAATTGAAGCGTCCTTCTAAACAGGTTATTTGGTGGACATCACGGAAATAACTATCCACGGCGTTCGTCGCTATCGGCCCTCAACAGCGTGTACGATCACTTAAAGTTACACAACGCGATGTGTGATGCCGTCTGGCTCCCAGATTGCCCTGATGATGTGCCTTCATTATCATCAAAGTCACTGGCTTACCAGTCACGTGTCTCATCCTATATAAACCTGATCCGCCTATAGACGGACATCAGTAGCCCCTTTGTACCCGTACCTCGTAGTCTCTCGTATAGAGCGTGGTCCTGTTCTGTGCCTACCCGTCTCAGTGTTCCGCCGTTAGCCACGGCTGCCTTCCAGCCAAGTGTTGTGAATCGATTTAAGAGGGCAGCAGATAGTCCAGCACTCTGAACATACGGATTGTAGCACTAGCCTTTAAGATAATGAAAGCATGTCATCAGAGAGATCTGGCAGTTAGGACAGCAATCCTTAGAATAACATTTGCATTGGCAAGTAAGTTGTATATGTGATTGTACTCGCGTGAGTTTCGAAAACGCTACCATGTCTATCCGATCAAAAAGACGCATATCCGCGAAGAGAAGTGTAGAAACGATGGATAGAGGGGAAATTGTAATCGAACCTATCTACCGAGACACAACACGTTTGCAAAGAGCCTGCTTCAGCGCAGTTTGCTACACGACACCCGACCACTCCCCGTCTATCAAATGGAAAACATTCCCGAAATATTCTATGTGCTTCAGGTTAGTGAGAGTAGACATAGGACCCAGCTTCTCATGAAGGATACGTTGCATTCTAGGGAAGTTATCTTATGTGTCATGCAACGCAGTAGACGTAATGGTTCATTCAGCGCTGATATATGAACATGAGGAGATGCATACCATTCATAGCTTGGTTAAGCTCCGACTCCTAGAGGAAGGGAAATGATAAGTCGTTAAGAGACCATGTGAGACAGGGGCACAAATAGACTTACCCCCGTGGCGAACAATTTCATTCTACTTAGTCGCACCGTGAGCGAGCGAAGAGAGGAAAGATCTTTCCACGCAACATCCTCCAGCAGGCTTTCCACGATATCTCCAGCCATTTCGCAAGTAGCTTTCTCATCGACGGTGAAATGCAGCACCTGGAGAGATCGCGGCACTTTCAGGAGGGTGACATTCAGCTTTGGCCAGTAGTATGGGTCCAAGTCGAAGGGATCGCCCCCAAGAGTACAGAGGTCTAGCTCTGTGATGGAAGACTGTCGGAGCCAATCCCCTATCCCGATAGCCCATGAATCTACGGCAAGCACGCGCAAGCGACCTTTATCGACTGTGGAAACCGTCTGCTGATGTCCGGTCTCGCATTCAACCACCCGAAGTCGAGATACATTCAGATTGAGACTCTTCACGGGTTTGCTGCGCAGAGGATCTTGCAGAAAATTGCAATTGTCGAATGCCAGATCCTCGAGAAATGGTAGTCCTGCGAGCAAGGTCCAGCACTCTGTGTCCACGTCACAGTTTCCAAAGTGGAGCACGCGAATGTTCCGCATGTGCGACATCAAAGCGATACACCTCTTCGCTAACAGCTCGTTCCTAAATGAGCGCAAGCGGCAGTCTGCCACTGACCGGGCTAGTTCAAGTGCAAGAGGCTGCTTCTCGGCGATCTGTGCGCACAAGATAGATCCAAGCGACCCCACATATAGGGGGCCAAAAGGGTAGTAGAGAGGGTGAGGAGAAACCTCTATAAACTCAAATATGCGTGGAAGGCAAACGTTGGCGAAGAACCTGCAAGTGCGCGAAAGACTGGATAAATCCTTGAGCTGCGTTGGAGCCAGGTCCCTGGAGGGTGAGGGGGCAACCAGATCGATTATGGGAAGATATATTTCGTTGGGTATGGTCGGCAAGGCTTCATCGTCCCTACGTCGTTTTGGTGCTGGACGAAGTTCAAGTCGATTATGGGAAGAAAAAACAAATGGTAAACTCACTTGACCACTCAATCGCGGTCATAGCAGTGCACACCAAGCGCGACACGCAATGTATGGAACGAGGTACGGATTGTTAGGGTGTTGGAAGATCAAGCGAAGGCGCTCGGATCCCCACCAGGTCGATTGCAAACATGATCGATCCGAGTTGGAAGCGAGCATCCTCGTGCGAAGGGTGGGGTCATTTCCTGTTCAGTAAAACCACCCGTGCGCGGTTGTGCATCTGATCGCGCGCTCTTTCCCAACCTCGTCCATCTATTCTTTGCGCTTCCGTACCTTCCTTCACGCAGCGCAGAGGAGGGGTACGTCGCCGAGGAGACTGCTGCTCTGAAAGGGAGTGCAAGCTCGTGCGAGCAACTCGTAAGTTGCCTTCCGAGACGCCTCTGTCGATGTACGATCACACACTCTTGCTTACAAACTACTTACAGATGCGAGCACGTGCGCGATGAATCGATGACTCATCACCCAGATGTTCCTCCATCCCTTCTCACGAGGTACCTCGACCCAGCGTACTTACTTGCAGCTCCGCGCGATGAAGATCGTTGAGTGCATGATGTGGTATCTTTTTTCCGTGAGATGTTCTGTCCAACCCACAATAGCATCTGCTTTGACCAATCCTTCCTGCAAGGTAGCCGCAAGTTCATATGCGAGAGAGCTCTATAGCCGAATGTTCGGCTCATTGACAAATTTGGTCATGGCATGCCTCTTTCCTCGGACACCTCGTCATGAACCGTCAAGGACCCTCTTCGCAAATGGCGATACTGCGCGTTAGTGCAAGAACACGGCACGCGCGAAAGCAGAAGGCATCCTACGAGAGACACGTTCCTGAGCGCAGAGGAACTTCCGCGCTTGGCTGACTCCCCTTGCAAATTCTAATATAAGTAATTCTAAGCCGTCCTGATGATGATTTCCAGTATGTCATGGCAAACATTCATGGGGCCCGACTGCGTCTCCTTGTACTATTCACACAGAATCGATGGCTACTCCTCGAGTTTATATCCCTCTCGAGCGATAAATCTACGCCTTCTTTATCAAGTGTTTCGTTTGACGCCAAATACGTTTACGACCCCCGCCGATAAAGCGCCAGGAGTTCGATGTCCAGCAAGCCCAAAAAAACCAGTCGAAAGCAATTGCCCCTGCTGATGCGCGAGTACGTTGAGGAGAGTCAAATACAACTTTCGGGTTCGTCATCGTCGTCGGACAAAACCCCACCAAGTCTGACGATGTGTTCCTTGTATTGAGCATCTTTATAGAGACGATCAAGCACAGCAGACAAGTTGTCGCGCGTTTCAGGGTGATGGAAAAGACGCCAGGTGAGTTTACCGTCTTCAAGTGAGGGTGGAATAACAACGAAGTTGTGTTGCAGATCAACATTGTGCTCAGGATTCTTACAAGAGGGGTACCTCGCTCAAAATACGCGAGAACTTATCGAGTCATGGTTTGTAAGACTGGCCAAGGTGACGAAACACGGCTGCAGGTCCATGAATGCCACAGCATGGTTCCTAATTCATTCGTGGTTTACGCTTCAGCATATATCTTTCTCTAGATCTTTTCCGTAGCATATTTTCAATGTGATCAGCACATTCGTTTCAACGAGTCCCAGGTTGTGACCTGAAACTCGGAATATCATATACCATTCTTCATTCTAACGGAATCTGAGCAATCTAGGTATTCGTATTAGCACACTTCAGTACAGTTTGCTACAGCACTCGACCACTCCCCGTCTACCAAACGGAAAGAATTCTCGAAATATTCTATATACTTCAGGTTACTGAGAGTGGACATAGGACCAAGCTTGTAATGAAGGATACGTTGCATTTTAGGCAAGTTATCTGATATGTCATGCGACACGGTAAGCAGTGGTTCATTCAGCAGATACACGAGCGTAAGGAGATGCATACCATTCATGGATTGGTCAAGCTCCAAGCACTAGAGAAAGGGAAAGTATAAGTGGTTAAGCAACAATGTGAGACATTGACCAGTGGGACGATCAACTTACCTCTTCATCAGGTTCCATTCTACACAATTCCAGCGTGAGCGAGCAAAGCGAAGAAAGGTCTTTCCACGCGTGATTCTCCAACATGCTTTCCACGACATCTGCAGCCATTCTGCAAGCAGCGGCCTCGTCCATCGTGAAATGCAGTGCCTGGAGAGACCGCGGAACTTTCGCGAGGATGACATTCAGTTTTGGCGTGTAGTATGTATCCGAGTTGAAGGGTTCGTCCCTAAGAGTATAAAGGTGCAGCTCCGTGATGGAAGACTGTCGTAGCCAATCCTCCTTTTCGATACCCCATAAATCTATGGCAAGCATGCGCAAGCAACCCGTATCGATAACTGCAATTGTCTGATGATGCCCGGTGTCACATCCGACCACCTGAAGTCGAGATAATTTCAGCTGGATATTCTTCTCGAGTTCGGTGTGCACAGGATTTTGCCGAAAGGTGCACATGTACAATTCCAGATCCTCGAGCGAGGGTAACCCCGCGAGCAGTCTCCAGTGCATCCCGCCCACGCAACAGTGTGCAAACTGGAGCCTGCGGATATTCTTCATGTGCAACACTGAAGGGATAAATCTCGTCGGGCATGAATCGTCCTCATGTGGGCAGAAGCGGCACTCCCTCACTAACTGGGCAAGTACAAGCGCAAGAGGCTGCTTCTCAGCAATCCGCGTACACAGGAAAGATCCAACGGGCACGTGTGGGGCATCAGAATGGAGGTAAAGAGAACCAGCACACTCTACAAACTCAAATATGCGTGGAAGGCAAACGTTGGCGAAGAACCTGCAAGTGAGCGATAGATTGGATAAATTCTTGAGCTGTGTTTGAGCCAGGTCTCTAGAGGGTGGGGGGCCAACCAGATCGATTATGGAAAGATATATTTCGTTGGGTACGGTGGGCAAGGCTTTGTCGTCCCTACGTCGTTCGGGGGCTGGACGAAGTTCAAGTCGATTATGGGTAGAAAAACGTATGGTAAACTCACTTGACCATTCAAAGAGGGCCATGGTGATGCAAACTAAGCGTAATACAAGATAGATGGAACGATGTACAGATTGTTAGTGTTGGAGGGCGAGAAAAACATCTAGCTCGGTGTGGCAGCTGTGGCGTAAACGTTCGGCATCACCCGGGCTCCTTGATAAATCAGGTCGAGGCCGTCGCCCGAACGTCCAGTCACACACCTCTTCCCCGGGCTACTAGCCACCTGACAAACTTATGCAGATGACCCTGTCCGAGTCATGTGCCCGTTCTCGCCTGCCAACCTTTATCTCGGTATTAGCACGGCATGCTACACAACACCTCCAACCATTCCCCGTCTACCAAATGGAAAGCATTCACGACAGTGAGTACGCCTCGTCTTCATCCTCGTCCACACCATCCTAACCCTCTTCCCTCCATGTGCAACAACTCAACATGGCGACGCGACGACAGCGTGACACCAACTGGGGAAATGAGGACGCGACGAGGACTGGGACGGGGACACAACGAGGACGAGGACAATGTCGACGCGGCACCACGACCGCTGTGACAACATACCACAATATGACGATGATGATGTGAGGACAAGGACGGTGACGCGATGACGACACAAGGAGGACGGGGACAAGGACGCAACGACGTACCATGATGCACGAAGCGACAAGGAGGACGGGGACACGATAACAACTAGGACGAGGACGACGCATCGTGACAGCACGACACGACATCGACGACTTGATGACTCGATGTAAGCGACATGTACATGCCCCCTGACATAACAACACGACAACGCGGCATGCTGGCAGCACCACACCATGGTGTCATGACAATACGCCGATCGTGCACTCAGGCTGGAACGCACCTCACGGGTTAACCATAGTACCCTTGCGAAACCCTAAGATTATGATTCAGCGCATCACGCTCGACATAACAATGTTTGGTAACATACAGTAATGATCCAATGACAGAATAATATACTTTCGATATGATATCTGGTTGTCTTCATGGCCATTGGAAGTGGACTGACCTGCACCTGAGGGGCGAAACACACAGACATTGGCAGGATCGGAGAACGGGTAAGAGCCACTTACAGTAATAGTCGGAGTGGATAGCCATTGTGCGTTGCGGCCTTGCGGCGATCTGTCACTCCTCCTGTCGCAATGAACCAAGTACCACTGATGCCAGCACAGGTAAGTGATATTCTACAATGATGATATGAATTCTCGGTGCCGCGCTCCGCTCATCTATAATAGAGCAGGAACCCGCTAGTACTGGACCCTGCCCCAGTCTCTCACCGACTACTGTCTCCCATTACATGCAATGGATTCTGCCCTGCAAACCGCCGTGGAGAACATTCGGCTGAATAATTATGCTTCCCGTGTGCCCATTCTTGTTTGAACACACGCACCATATCTCTTAGGAGGGGTCGCAGTTGTGATCATCACTGTCATTGTATACGATTACAGTAATTCTCTCGTGCACACGTTCAATACTTATTCTGACTACAATATTTCCAGTCCTCACTTTTTCGAATGAGGTATGGTACCTCATTTTTAATTCAAAATCAGGCGCAAACCTCACTCTATCGTGACCTGGTCAGATAGAATACATCTGGGTTCGAGAACATCGTTTTTATCAAGATAGTTATATTTCTAACGTGAGACTGTGACCACAGAACAAACCGTGGACCCTCGTGTCCACACTCTTCGTTATTGTGCGTTTGAGCTATCACCGTACATTGTATTCCAATGGTGAATCACGGAAATAATGTATATAACAGGAGTCAGCAGCAAATTGAACCTCTGGACCTTTTGGAATATGTTCCTATATCAACCCTTACCCCGCGATTCGTTTTGAGTACGCGGCAAATGTATGCGCGCAGTGTCTATGGTGGAAGAGGGCATGGGATTGACACGGGGTTTGGCTTAACGGCTTTATCTAACCATGGGATGAGCCGTTCGTCGATCGCGTTTGCGGACAATGGGGAAAGCGAGCGATTGGGGGATGATAGCGAAGATATAGCTATGCAACGGAGAACAGCATAACTTCGTCCGAATCAGATCAGACTTTACGCCGATGCTGATATCCATGCATTGTAGCAGCTCTCAGCATCAACTTTGCGTTGGTTAGCAAGTTGCATATATGATTAGTATACACACTTTAGTCCCGAACGCACATGCATATCGATCCAACAAATCGAGACGCATATCCGCAGAGGCGAGTGAGCAGAAACGACGAAGAATTGTAATCAAACAGGGTCGTCGCTGCACGACACCTTCAGCACGGAAATCTATGCAAGGATGTTGATAGTCTCACATCATGCCTTACGTTACTACCTAGTACGAGTGATAAAGTCATGTTCGCGTTTCTTTGTGTTAACCCCTCGATCTGTTGTGGCTTCACTGCGGCATCTCTCAGGAGTCACTTTCATTTGTATACGATAAGATAGCAAAAAAAAAGCGAAGCTACGAAATGACCATGGAAAATGAAGCTCCCAGTGAAATACACCAAAATTGGTTTTAAAAAATCATACCCTATGTAAACCGCGAGCCGCGAATGGAGTACCCCCGTGGTGCTCTTCACTCCCACCGCTTTTCCGACTGGGTCCGTACAGCGCTCGTAGGGATGTTCTCCACCTCAACAAGCTCCTTCACTTGAAACTCTTGCCTCCAGCTTCGGGAATGTGCTCGTGATAAACCGTCTGCATGCGCCGGTGCAGCCCAAGTATGGTCACGTCACTTTCTTGCGCTCGCCAAGCGCGATGGCCAAGCGCTGGCGCGAAATTTTGAGGTGCATGTATGGCACGGAGTCGACATGGATGGAGCCTCCCGAGCAGGAAACAGGCGAAGAATCTTTGAATAAAGATGTTACATGCAAGCGCAGGGGATGACATAAATGACTCCCGTACCCACGAAATTGAACCCATTTACCCACACAGAATCAATGGCTGTTCGTCCCTCTCAAGCGATAAATATACGCATTCTTCATCAAGTGCTTCGTTCGACGCCAAACACGTCCACGCCACTCTCCGAGTTGGACAATGGGGCACCATCAGGAGTAAACTCGACTGGGTCTGACGATGTGTTACCCGTATTGATCATCTTTATAGCAGCGATTAAGCACATCCAACAGGCTGCGATTATGCACAACAGATAAGTTGTTGCGTGTTTCAGTGAATGCCAGGTGAGTCATTTGTCAAGTGAGTGTGGAATGACGACGACGTTGTCTTGCGGAGCAGTATTATGCTCAGGATTCTTACGAGGGGACTTTGCTCAAAGCGTGCGAGACATCGAGTCGTTGCAAAAATGACATCGAAATCGAGACATAATTTTGTTGGACTGGCCCAGGTACGAAACTCGCAGTTCAGCTGTGATTCTGTGAATGCCACAGCGTATTCCCATCTCATTCGTGGTTTTCGCTGTGGTCCGAAACTCGAAAACTAGCAATATCCACACTTCAAGTGTAACTTTATGAACCTACATGCTTCTGTTGTCGACTACTTCTTGAACTGGCGGTGTAACCCTTTTAGCACCCCTCTCACAGTGCAAACGGAAATCGAACAGAGGATAACCTCACGGCAAACATTTTGTTTCCCGCTTGGACGGGGATCGTTTTGTCATGTCACCGAGACACCACGTGTGGGTCGGCACGAGCGTCTTGCATGCGACACGCACGAATGCAGGACAGACATGTTTCGTGATGAGTAGGTCAATCTATGTGTATATTTGCACTGCCGATGGTGAGTATTGAATCATAATGTTGTTTGCCTGGACCACAAATCAGTGATGCATCACACCGATTACAGTGGTGATGATTCTGCGAATATGGGCAATGTACAATCGATCAAAGATAATCCTCGGTATACTCCTCACTTCCTATCTTGGGGAAATTGTTGCGTTGACTGCTTCAAGCATTGTCTATAGCAATCCAGAGTTTCGTAGGTATGTAGAGGCTGGTGTCGAATCTGTCGATATGTGAAGTGTCGCACTGATGTGACCTTGCACAGTGAATGTCAATCAGATCTTGTCGGATCTCTCGTTCTGTTCGCTGGCTGATAAATCTGATAGCTGGAATAAAGCGTCTGACCTCTCTCAACTCGTGCATGCAGGAGTAATGTGCATTCTAGTGGTCATCCAGTATACAATCCGCTCAGTTCATATGTACAAAGCTACGAAACAGTGGCGACTCGGTCCATTTATCAACCTGCTGGTCATAGAAGGCATGGCTTACTTTTTTGCGTACGTGCTCTTTGTGCTCCTTGTCCACTCTGGCGCCGTAATACGGATATGGGGCTAATGTGTACGTTCGATCCCAGCATGCTAATGTGGAACCTCGTCGGCACTTTATATGACTTTGGAAATCTTTCAGCAGTGGGCCCAGAGCAAGATGTAGCTTTGACCCTTGTGCAATGTGTTCCTATATCCACGCTTACTCCGAGATTCGTCTTGAGTATGCGGCGAATGTATGCGCATAGTATTTACGGCGGAAGAGGGAATGGGATTGATACGGGGTTTGGCTTAACGGCTTTATCTAGTCACGGGGTGAACCGTTCGTCGATCGTATTTGCGGATGATGGGGAAAGAGAGGAATTGGGGGATGATTTAAATGAAGATCAGCTGGCATGCAAAGGAGAACAGCGCAACTACCGTCGATATTCATACACCATAGCATTGTTGCTCGCTGACCACTAATGGTACCTAGTAGCAAACTCTGGACGAGTTCCAACTTGGCCGTAATACTGTTCCGAATCGATTGAAGAAGGCAGCAAATAGTCCAGCGCCCGGAATGCGCGCATCGTAGCGCCAGCCTCCATGATGGCGAAAGCGCGTCTTCAGGGCGGGTGACTCCAGTGGGAATTACTAGGACAGAACTTCAAGTAGTACCGCCATATGTTGACTGACCAACGTTCAAACCCAGCTGTGTTCCTGTGGAAAGTGCCGACCAGTGCGGCCTTACTACCGACGACCCCACTTTGTAACAGATGACTGAAATACCCTAGACATCCCGGTCATTTTCTTCTAACTTCTGTGGTAGCGCTCATTACTAGCAGTCACACAAGTGGGCATGTGTCTCCAACACTTGACGCTTGGAATGTAACACCCACACCCGCCTTCGGGCCACCACGAGTCTACGACAAGGTGTTGCATCGACCCAGCCATTGAAGCTACCTGACAGTCACGGTCAATGAGGTACTCAACGAATTAATGCTGAGTTTCTTCTCTTTACTGGAATATGAGAGTTGTAATTGAAGGATCCTATATATGTGTCAGACTGTCATCAAACAGTACGTCGACCCGCGGTTTTGTAGTTTAATGGGCTGAAGCACTGATACCTTTTTACTGATGATCTTCTTCTGACGCCCCAGCGTCTCATTTCATTAGAACTACCGGAAGCCACGTATATCTTCGGTAAAATATGTATAGCCTGTGTTGCCATGTCCATTGACAATTTGACATGTTACAGCGCAGGTCGGATGTTCAAAATACCATGTTTGATCGATTTATGGCAGTCACGCACAATCGCCCTGTTCGAATCCACACTATTTTCTCCATACTCTTGCCATGAATCCAGTATACGACCTTATTTTTGCAGGAGGTAAGTCTTTGAGACCATTTCGTTTCAGACCTCCTTTACTCATTCTATGGTAGGCGGAACGACTGCTTGTGTCGTCGCTGGGAAATTGGCCGCCGCCAATCCCTCTCTCAAAATCCTAATTATCGAGGGTGGCCAGCACTCCCGCGACATACCCAGCCACATTCAGCCGTGCAGATTCCTTCAGCATCTTGCGCCAGGCAGCAACACAGTCTACTTCCACAAAGGCAGGTCGAGTATGCACCTCAACGGACGCATTCCTGTCATTCCATCTGGGAAAGGCATAGGTGGCGGCTCCGTCGTAAACAGTAAGCTGTCTCAAGAGTGCACACGCGCTCTTGTTTGATCATACACTACCATACGACTAACGCCGGTCCTGCACTTCGTCTCGCGCGCAGTCATGTTTTACACGAGAGGTGCTGTATCTGACTACGATGATTGGGAGGCGCTTGGAAATGATGGTTGGAGCTTCAAGGAACTGCTTCCACTGATTAAGAAGGTAAATATCCTCTATTTTATTGTTAGTTAGGATTGATCACCCATTTTACAGCTTGAAACGTTCACTCCATTATCAGACCGACCGACACATGGATATTCAGGACCAATTCAGATCTCCCCTGGAGGAACTGACCTTGGATTCGGAAACCAGTTCTTGAGTGTGGCAAGTGCATACGATCCTGGTCGTCCACAGGTCGACGATACGAATGACTTCATGACCCCAAATGCTTACAGCGTAAGTGATCTGAATCTGGTATATGCGTGGCTTAGTCGTTTACTCTTAACTAGCCAAGTTACAGGTAATTATTGGACAATGGACCAAGGGGAAATCGTATGACTTACTGTCCTATGACTGAAGATATGTCGACCCGGTGACTGGAAAGCGCTCCGACGCTGCTTCCCGATACCTATACCCGCAATCAGAAAATCCGAATTTGGAGATCGTTGTCGGGAAACGTGTCAAACGTGTCATCATCGAGTACGTCAAGTCTAAAACCATGGTGTGTGCGTTGACTCACGACAATGACAGGAACGGCTGTGCAGTTGGCATCGAATATACCACGGATGGGATTGTTGGCAGCGGCGAGCTCGTTGTGGCGAAAGCCAGCACGCTGGTCGTTCTTTCTGCTGGCGCATTTGGTTCCCCATCTATCTTGGAAAGGTCGGGGATTGGTGGAAGGTCCATCCTGGAAAAGTACAACATACCTGTGTTGGTCGATCTACCTGGTGTTGGAGAAAATTATCAGGGCAAGTGTGATGGATCGAGTTGCCCTCCGTTTCAAATATTCACACATTACTATTCAGATCACTTCGGTGCTGGTTCGGCGTTTTACACGTCAGATGAGATCAATACCATGAGAGATGTTTGGAGTAACCCAGGAGCATATAACGGTAAGATTCAAACCAATCTGAAAATGCAAAGCAGTGTGTCATATCATCACGGTGGTCAGTGTGGCTCAAAGAGTGGGAGAAAAAAGGAACTGGGAAGGTTTCAAATAAGTTTGGCTTTATGTTTCTCACCCTCTGCGTGCTGCTGAACATTCCCATTGCAGCGGAATAGAAGCTATGGCAAAAGTGCGCCCGACGGCAGCAGAGTTGGCGTCCACTGGATCCGCATTGCAATCCAGATGGCACACATTCTTTGAGCCCCGTCCTGATAAGTCGATGTCGTTTATCATGCCATACGCTGGGTGGGTCACAGCAGCATTTTCATGCGTGGATCATTCAACCTTTCACTAGCAACCCATTCGTACCTGATCAGAATTTGATCTCCATTTTCTACAACGTCGTAAGGAAGCACGTTATAATCGTTTTCACTAGTTTCTCTCACATTCTGGTATTCAAGCTGTACCCAGATTCAAAGGGCACCGTACACATTACTTCTGGTGAGGATGCAAACTCGCCTCTCGACTTTGAACCCAACCTTTGCTCCAAGTACGGCCTGCGTTCCCTTCGCGTACTTAGCGCTATGCCCACTCAATTTGTCCCTTACAGAGTCTGCGACCTAGAGCAGTTAACTTTGATGTATAAAATGACACGTGAACTCTGCCGGCGTATTCCTGCGTATCGTGGAGAGGCCGCTGCCCACCATCCGAAGTTTCTTCCTGGCGGTGCGGCGGTCTGTACCGAAGCGGATGGACCCGTGGCGATGGATGCACCTAACATTGTGTACTCTGCTGCAGATGACGAGGCCATTGCCAACTTCCATCGCGATACGTGTGAGTCACTCTTGATTTTTGTGTTTCCTTATCTGAGCATTTTCCCGTGCGGAGGTCGGTAGTAACCACAAGCTTTCATTCGGTGAGCTTTGCGATGCGCTCGCTTTACCCTTTCGGCATGTTGTTGATGAACGTAATATCCAGCTCGGGACATGTGCTATGAAACCACGTGAGCAAGGTGGAGTGGTAGACGCGCGGTTGAACGTATACGGGGTGGAGAGTCTGAAGGTGGCAGGTAGGTAATCTGCGATCACTCCGGATGTATGCTCACACCTACGGATTCACCAGACTTGTCGATCTGCCCATCCAACGTTGGGAATGTACGTCATGGTCCCTTTCATGAGGCATTAATCTGTCTGGAAAGATGCTAATATTCTTTTCTTATTGCTAGAACACGTACTCTACCGCGTTGTTAATCGGGGAGAAGGCGGCAGCCATCATTGCGCAGGATCTGGGGTTGAACTTACGGGACAATTAGCAAAAGAGCTGTACATTGCTTTTCAAGTTGAAGGAAATGCAGTCACGCCGGTACCCCTGTCTAGGTGAAGCTCTGTAAGCTGCTGCAATACCATCTTTGGTCAGATTGAATTAAAAGTCGTCGCGCGAAACTGAGCTCACCGAATCCTTTCGTACGGATGGGAAAGAGTGGACCCCACATCAGTGTGGGTAAGCACCGCGTGGCAGCGCAAAAGCGCAGACGAGCGCCCGAAGGAGCCTAGCCTGTCCACACCGCCACCTAGAATTCACCTTTTCGAAGAGAAAGCCTCCTTCCTCCTCATTCGTGCAACCCCACCACCTAACCAATCTATCCAGAGTCCCGTCATACCACTTTTGCCATACAAGTCTTGTCAACTCCCTCGATGGGGCTTAAGATTGGTAAGTGAACCATAAACAGCCTCAGACGAGTAGCGGGGGTAGCCCCGTGTAGCAGTTCTAACTAGAGCTTTCGCTCGAAACTACCACCATCCCGCTCTCTTTCCTGCCACTACTTGTACTGCAGCATCGCACATACGATGGTCCGACCTCGATGCGTGTCTGAGAGGGGTACCCGAGTACTACTATCGGATTAGTAACGTTTTCCGTTTACCGTAGAAACAACCTTTTCGCGTTTTATGTAGTTTCGTTGGGTTCACCTGCATGGCGTTAAGTTTGCCATTTGTGGGGCAAAGAACCTATATATAACACCATCCCATCGATTCGTCCCACAGCCTCTTCCGAATCGTGCATCACCATTGTTTCCATCGTTTATTCTCTGTTCTCATCATGACCCCAGTGTATGACATCATATTTGCTGGAGGCAAGTTCCTTGATCTGCTTTCTTCCGTGAATTTTGCTCATCCAATTGGAACGCAGGCGGAACGACTGCCTGTGTGATTGCAGGGAAATTATCCACCGCTAACCCTTCTCTCAAGATCCTGATCGTCGAGAGTGGGCAGCACTCCCGCGACGTTCCCAGTCATGTCCAGCCATGTAGATACCCAGAGCATCTCGCGCCGGACAGCACCACAGCCTACTTCCACAAAACCAAGCCAAGCCCGCACCTTAACGGAAGAACTCAAACCATCCCATCCGGGAAAGGCATAGGCGGAGGCTCCATTGTTAACAGTGGGTACCCTTGGGCAGAAAGTATATGCAATCCCGTTTGATCATATTGTCGCCGCACTGCAATTTCACACTTTGATTTTGATGTAGACATGTTATACACGAGAGGCGCCGCATCAGACTACGATGACTGGGAGGCATTTGGGAACAGGGGATGGAACTACAATGATCTCCTTCCTCTGATTAAGAAGGTAAACATTCTCGAGAAAGCCTGAGGATAACTGGTAAACTCTTGTTAGGTGGAAAATTTTACTCCCATATCAAACCGACCTACCCACGGTTATTCTGGACCGATTCAGATAGCTGCTAAAGGGACTGGGCTTAATTTCGGAGATCAATTCTTGGAAGTAGCAAAGGCATACGACCCTGAACGTCCACAAGTCAACGATCCTAACGATTTCGAGACTCCGAATGCTTATAGTGCAAGTATTTCTGATGTGATATGTGCATGAGCTTAATTATTTACTTTCTACTAGCTAAGTCACAGGTAATCGTCCGACGAAGCTAACAGAGTATCCACTGACTCTTTTTTCGCTACCAAAGATATGTCGACCCCGTGACCGGAAAACGCAGCGATACCGCTTCCCGATATCTATATCCGCAATCAGGAAATCCGAGTTTAGAGATTATCGTAGGGAAACGTGTCAAACGCGTCATGATCGAGTGCGTCAGGTTTGAAAGCGTAATGTATCTATTGACCCGCGACAACGATAGGAACGGACGTGCGGTTGGTATTGAGTATACTACAGATCGTGTGGGGAGTAGCAGTGATATGATCGCCGCATATGCCAGAAAGTTGGTTGTTGTCTCTGCCGGGGCATTTGGCTCTTCGTCTATTTTGGAAAGATCAGGGATAGGTGGAGCGTCCTTCCTCGAAAAGAACAACATCCCTGTGTTGGTCGATCTACCAGGTGTCGGAGAAAATTATCAGGGCAAGTCTGGTCTACCAAATCATTCTCGATTTCAACAGCTAACATCATGATGTTGTTCTACAGATCATTGCGCTGCTGGTCCGTCATACCACGCATCCGGAGACCTTGATATTATGAAAGATGTTTGGAGTGACCCAGACATCGATAAAGGTGACTCCGTCAATCCGTCATACATAACAGTGTGTAACGTGACCGTGATTATTACCAGTATGGCTCAGAGAATGGGAAGAACATGGAACAGGAAAAGTTGCTCTCAAGTTCGTCACTTTGTTTCTCTAGCTGGAATTAGTTATTAAACGTCCATCACAGCGGGATTGAAGCACTAGCAAAGGTGCGACCGACGGCGGCAGAGCTGAGATCTGCTGGGCCGGCATTGCAACAGAGATGGGAAACATTCTTTGAATCCCGTCCCGATAAGACCATGTCCATTTTCTTACCATTTACTGGGTAGGTCACAGCGCCATTATTGGGTGGAATTTTTCAGGTTAATCGTCCCTTCCCAGCTGCCCGCTTGCACGCGATCAGCAATATATCACCGTGATCTACTTCCTTGTGAGTATGCACGACGAGATTGTTGCAAAGGCGCTGACCATTCATTTTTACGTCTTGAAAATCAAGCTGTATCCAGATTCGAAAGGCAGTGTACACATCACATCTGGTGAAGACCCGAATGCGCCTCTCGACTTTGACCCTGACTTTTGCTCCAAGTACAACTTGCGTTTTCTACGCTGCAGTATACAGGCTGATTTGTTTGACTGCCGACAGGGTCTGCGATATCGAGCAGCTGATACTGATGTACAAGTTGACTCGTGAATTGTACCGACGTCTTCCCGCATATAGGGGAGAGGTGGCTGCCCGCCACCCGAAGTTTCCTCCAGGTAGTACTGCTGGATGCAAAGAAGCGGTCGGTCCGGTGCCCATAGGCGCGCCGAACATCGTGTACACTGCTGAAGATGATGAAGCAATCGCTGAGTACCATCGCAACACGGGTACGTCATGTTTGTCTCAGAGACCCTGCTCATTTCCATGTCTGAGCACTTCTCCGCACGACGGTTGACAGTATTTACAACCTGTCACTCGGTGAGCTCTATAATACGATTAATTTGGCTTCTCGGATATTGTTGACGAAGGAGATACTCCAGATGGGCACATGTGCGATGAAACCACGTGAGCAAGGCGGAGTAGTGGATCCGCGTCTGAATGTATACAATGTGGAGGGTTTGAAGGTGGCAGGTGGGTAGTGTGGGATTGTCCCCGATGTGCACTCACACCTTCCAACTCGTCAGACCTGTCGATCTGTCCATCCAACGTTGGAAATGTACGTTCATATGTAGTATTGATGTGGAGGCTACTTATCTCCTTTTCTTTGTTGTTAGAATACATACTCGACAGCTTTGGTGATCGGGGAGAAGGCAGCGGTTATTATTGCAGAGGACCTGGGGTTAAAGACGATGGAGGAGAGCTAGCGGAAGATGCAAGTTCCTCTGTCAGCACACTCGAAAGCGTAGTCATCTGGTCACATACCCTCGGCTCGTGACGGCGTGGTTTGAAAATAATTGGGTGTCCACTGTCGACGGACAAGACGTGCCAAAATCGGAGTGCATCTTAACCGCGCCGACTGGAAGGAACTTGGGAATCCCCGGGAAGCGTTACGTTCAATGTTCAACATTGTTAGAGTGGGGTACTCGGCGACCTCGTCGAAGATGGCGGTGCCATATGTCCGAGCGGGAGATGCCGACGTCGAAATTTCTAAGTCGGAGGATGAACCATCTTTGCTAAGTTCTATTCAAACCCCACTGGCAGGAGGCGCATCGACCGAGCGTATACATGTCATGTTTGAGGTCAGTGGCGGAGCCATTGAGAGATGCCGTATTCCCTAGAAGCTAGAGGAGCATCGCAAAACGACAAGGGAGGCCCCACATAATCATGCAAGTAAGGTTTTACACGCGCTCGAGCACTGAACCAACCAGCTGAAATTCCCTAGATATCCAGCAGTAGTTTCAGGGCATATTCTCTTTTGGTACTCATGATGGTCTCTAAATCAAACTGCTTGGTACGAGACTCAGGTGCCCATTGCTCATCCATTTCCTCCCCGAAGCTATCCATGAGTGTTAACCACCGGAACGCTACGACACACGTGCGGCGGCCTATGCCCAGTCTTTTCCGATTTCTAGGACGTGTAGCATCCTCGTTTTATTGTGTCAGGGGCACCCGGTGCTAGAGTCAAGTTGGGACTACATACTAGCGAACGGCACGAATGGAACGCTCTAACTAACGGGTCATCTGCGATTTAGTCGAAGATCTCGCAAATCGGTGCGATGTCGTCACACTTACGTTGACTCTTGAACTTTTCCGCTCGCGTGGCAGGGAACCTGTGTATATACCCATCGATTCGTCCCACAGTTACTCCTTATCAGATCTGCGCCGTTTGCAACATTTTCTCTTTGCTCTCATTATGTCCCCAGTCTATGACATCATTTTTGCTGGAGGTGAGTCTCATCGTCCATTTCATTTTAGTCTGCTCTCCTCATCCAATTTGAACGCAGGCGGAACGACTGCTTGTGTCGTTGCAGGAAGATTAGCAGCCGCCAACCCCTCTCTGAAGATCCTGATCGTCGAGAGTGGGCAGCACTCCCGCAACGTCGCTAGCCACGTTCAACCATGCAGATATCTCGAGCATCTTGCACCAACTAGCACCACAGTTTACTTCCACGCAGGTAAGCCAAGCAAGCACCTGAACGGGCGTGCTGCTGGCGTTGCATCCGGAAAAGGTCTAGGCGGGGGCTCCATCGTCAACTGTGAGTTGCGTGCAGAAGCCTCCTGTACTCATTCTGTACTCATGCTTGATCATGTTCGCACCGCGTTGTGGCTTCGTCTTGGATATAGTCATGTTCTACACCAGAGGCGCTGCATCAGACTACGATGATTGGAAGGCGTTTGGAAACGCAGGATGGGGGTTCGATGATCTCCTTCCGTTGATTAAGAAGGTATGTGTTCTCAATGTCATCGCCATTGATGATCGAAAATCACCTGCGCGTGTAGGCGGAAACGTTCATTCCTATATCTGGTCAACCAACACATGGTTATTCTGGACCGATCCTGATATCTCCCAGGGGCACTGACCTTGGGTTCGGGAACCAATTTCTGAGTGTGTCGAGGGCATATGATCCTGGCCGTCCACAAGTCGATGATGCCAACGATTTCAAGACTCCAAACGCTTATTGCGTACGTATTTGCAATACTGTCTATGGCTACTCTTGATTATTTACTTTTTTAGCCGAGTTACAGGTGATCGCCTAGAGAAAGAACTGATGGACTATCCACTAACTTGTTATTCTCTGAATAAAGATATGTTGACCCAGTGACCGGAAAACGCTGCGATACTGCTTCCCGATACCTATACCCAGAGTTGGGGAATCCGAATTTAGAGATCGTGGTCGGGAAGCGTGTCAAGCGTGTCATTATCAAGTACGTGAGACGCAAAAACATTGCGCCATTGACTAACGTCGATGATAGGAACGGGCGCGCAATTGGCATCGAGTATGGCATAGATGGGACAGGAAGAAGCAGCGAGCTCACCACCGCAAATGCCAGCAAGCTGATCGTCGTCTCTGCTGGGGCATTTGGTTCTCCGTCTATTCTGGAGAGGTCAGGGATCGGTGGAACATCAATCCTTGAAAAGTTCAATATCCCTGTATTGGTTGATCTACCTGGTGTCGGCGAAAATTATAAGGGCAAGTCCGGTACAACAATCAGTCTCATTTTTAGCGACTTATAGGTCAGTCACTTTACAGATCATTTTGGCGCTGGTCCTGCATATCATGCTTCAGACGAGCTTGATTTCATGAAGGATGTTTGGAGTGACCCAAACGCTTATAACGGTAAGTTATCCGTTCACACAAATATGCAAAGCGTATGTGGACGCGGTTATCAGCACAACTCCAAGAATGGGAGGAACATGGCACAGGAAAGGTTGCTCTCAAGTACCTTATTTCATCTATCCCACCAGCATTAATTGCTAAACGTCTATTATAGTGGAATCGAAGCCATGGCAAAAGTGCGCCCAACGGCAGCAGAATTGGCGACCGCTGGTCCAGCGTTGAAACGGAGGTGGGAAACGTTCTTTGAGCCTCGCCCCGATAAAACCATGTCTATAGTCGTGCCATTTACTGGGTATGTCACGGCATCATCTTTGGATGTGGTTTTTTTTTTCTTCTTTTCAGACTGAACGAATGCTTCACCAGTTGCCCGATCGCGCGGGATCAGAAATATGTCACCGCGGAATACTTTCTTGTAAGGGTGCACGTCGACATGGTTGCTTCCCGCTGGTTCTTACATTTAGGCATTCTAGCTGTATCCGAACTTGGAGGGAAGTGTACACATCACGTCTGGAGAAGACATCAACGCACCTCTGGACTTTCAACCTGGTTATTGCTCCGAGTACGATTCAAATTTCCCCCTTTATCGACATGCAACGGACTAATCTGACCGATCACCGACAGAGTCTGTGACGTCGAGCAGCTGGTATTTATGTACAAGCTGACACGTGAACTTTATCGGCGCACTCCCGCATACAGGGGTGAAGTGACTACCCGTCATCCCAAGTTTCCATCCGGCAGTGCAGCCGCGTGCAAAGAAACGAACGGCCCCGTATCGATCAACGCGCCCAACATCGTGTACTCTCCTGAGGATGACGAAGCGATTGCTAACTATCATAGAGACACAGGTGCGTCAGCCCCATCTGACCACGCTCGCTTTCAGGTCTGAGTGTTTGTCTGTATGGTGGTATGTAGTGTTCGCGACCTGGCACTCAGTGAGTTACCCAATTCCTTCTTATTCGGACGCAATTGATGAATGCTGTATTCATTAGCTTGGCACGTGCGCCATGAAAGCCCGTGAGCAGGGCGGAGTGGTGGATGCGCGACTGAATGTACATGGAGTGGAGGGCCTCAAGGTTGCGGGTACGTGGTGTAGGGCCATTCTGAACTCGTACTCACTCTCGCCAACTTGGCAGACTTGTCGATCTGCCCATCCAACGTTGGAAACGTATGTCACCCACTTTCACACAACTGTCTCGAAGTTGCTGACTATTCATATTTATTGTGGTTAGAATACATATTCTACAGCGTTGGTGGTCGGAGAGAAGGCAGCGGTCATCATTGCGGAGGATCTGGGACTGAAATTATAGGATGACTAGGTTTCAAGTTGCGGCCTGTTGGTTGATTTAGAATCGACCTATCTGCATACCATAACCGAGGCTGCCCAGAAAAAAGTATCATATCATTTGTGTGCGGAAAAAGCCTTTGCACGACCCTTAATTCCAACGAAAGAGGCTGATAAGTTCTCGCTCATCCGATGCTCTGACTTTGACCATACACTGTTTATCCGAAGAGCATTTGGGATGTCAGCGATAGGATGGAATGATGTTTTTACAGCCATATTAATCAACTAGCGGAAAATCCATTCAATGAAGCCTCACTTGCCTCTTTCCCGGGCCGAGTCGATGCCAGTGGTAAGGCCTGAAGGCTCATAACTCCCGAGATTAACGCTACCACTGGCATACGTGCGTTAGCAGGCTTCAAAGATAGAGATCATGAACGGTGGCTGTTTCAATCGGAGGGACGGGAACAATACGAACTGCCAGTGAGAGAGATCGGTATTGACTTTTCATTGCAAGGGTTGGTCAACGTGTCTGCCATCACAATGTACCACGGTCTCACGACTGTCACTGAAGCGCTGGTTTCCCGGCTTGATCCGTGAGAAGCTAAAAGGCGATCACAGACTATCCTCGATCGTGCCAACATTAACGTTAGGATGCACATTCGTAGGAAGTGTGCCAGAGGAGACAAGTGATTGATTGATTAGTAAATGACTATACTATAGTACTGGTGCCGCGCTGATTATTGTCCGGTTCAGACGAATGCTCGAACTTGCGCTAATCGCACTAAAGGAGTCGACGTTCGAGCCTGCCAGGGTCGGGAAAACATATCTGTACCCGAAGTCCCAGATTGAAATCTTTATTCAGGTCATCCAGTAAGACGGAGGGTTACTCCCGGCCTGTCCCGACGGGGTTACCTGCCCTTGGGACTGCATGCAGGTGTAGTAGCAATGTTCGATTTCATCTGGGCAACTTCCGCGTGCATTCGACTACGCCTTTGTTAGACCTGAATACGCTGGAGGAAAACGATCGATCCTACATGCCTCGCACGAGGCGTGTAGCGCTCGTGACTATGGACACGAGAATCCGAGATTGCATCTCGACAGAGTCAAGGAAATCTTGCGATTAACTGTTGATTCCCGCGCTGTTCTTCACGACGAAATGAAAGCAGCATTAGCTATGAGGACACAAGTGCTGGTTTCCGCGATCGAAAGAACGGACTATAGGAGAGAGGTTGAGATGGAAGAGTCGCCGTAATATTGTGATTCCATTGCGATACATATTTACCATAGATACTTTATTACATCTGAGATATGCCAGCCACTTTCGCCGCTGTTTCCCTCGACCTTTGTTCCTTCCTCAGTGCTCTGATATATGGTGTTACATGGGGTCACGAAACAAGGGAAGCGCGCAACTATTTCACTGCATCAAACAAGCCACTAATTCCTTCCATCTGTTCAAAAGTCCTTCGACCACATATTCGGGTGTAGCGCGAGAGTTGTAGTCCACGCTCGCCGTAAGACAATCTCTCCATGACCACACACGGAAACATCTGGTAGAGCACTGTTGGAATCTCATTTTCGGTGGGAGGGAGTGACTCACACTGCCGGATCGAATTTGTTGACTGAGGTAACAAAGCTCCGTATCTCTGCTACAGTTTTCCCACTGTTGTCAAGAAAAATTGGGTCGAGGCATTGTTCGCCTTTCCCATTCCCTGCGTACATAGGGGCGGTATTAGTTGAAGGTGGGCTAGCAAACAGTCAGCCGATGATAACGCAACCACAACCATTCTTACGGTATGTTCGCATTACTTTCGAAAAGGCTCATCGACACTTCCGTGTGTTCAGGTCCGATTGCTATTAGCGACGGATAAGCTTCCTGCCTTGCATATTCCTTCTTCATCAAATCCGAGACATAAATCAGACGACCGATGTCGTCCTTCGATGGAATACCGGTGAGGGTGTTGGCAGGGATGAGGATCGACGATACACCAAGGCAAAAACCAGGATATCTCCCCCTATCCGAATACGGAGGGCGGAGTCGCTGACGACCATCTTTCACGTATAGATAAGAAAAGACTGCAGACTCAAGCATCTCTTCCGGAACAGGATGATCCTCTACACAGGCCAACGTCAATGCAGCATGACCTGTATATGATCAGGATCGAGTACTACACGACAGAATTTGTTTAAATACTTACAGACGTGATTGACAGTGAATCCGAGGCTTTTCACTTTTGTAAAAAAACATTGGCTATCCCGCGCGGTGAAAGTGAAACTAGCCCGCTTTGTTTCGATAGCATAGTCACTAGAAGCACGAAATTTGAGCCCATGACCGTGCTAGTCATGATGTCACAAGGTGAGCCAACCTCGAATGACAAAGGAAGTGCACTGACCTGGGAAGCGGTCATCGCATCACTAATGACACCATTCAATGTTGCGTCATACTCTGGGCCGTTGCAGATTTCCGCCTCTCCCAAGATTTCGTATGGAGCAGGAAGTAGGTTCTTCGCTTCGGTCCCCCATTCGAATTTCTGGTATGCTTCGGAAGGATAGAGCGAGATAGCAATAACAAGCTTCTTCATGAAAGCGTTGAATAGGGTATGAAGTCCTCTAGCATCGAATGTGATGTGCGAGGTGTGCACCAGCACACTGCATGCACCGGGCAACGGTCCGTGTGGCAAGACGTATAAAAAGGTCTGATCACCGTTCGCATCTCTGATCGGCTTGCAAGAGATCGAGTGGCGGAACTGCTCAATGCTATCGAAACCATCGACAACGCGAACTGTTCTGGATGCCCAGTCTTTTACTTCGTCTGTGTTGCGAGCGGGATTGTAGACAATGCGAATCCGGTTCTCCTCGGTAAAGAATGTTTGTGCAGCAACTGTGGGTATATCGTACCGCACAGCAGTCCATGCATGCTGCATGCATTGGATAAGAGACTCCTGGGGGAGATCTGCAAAGAATGCAAGCTCAGTCATGAAAAAGATGACATAATCTCCAAGC
>JBBPRP010000046.1:0-32226 GCA_038093135.1 Leccinum longicurvipes
CGACAAGCACGCGCCCCCCGGTCCGGCCGTCAGCCCGTTCGACAACCGACGCATCGACATCGAGGTCTCGAGAGCGCTCATATCCCGCTCGCGGTACTCTCTTCAGCCGTACGACGACGTTTCCAACTCGAGCGCCTCGTCAGACAGCGATACGAGTCTCCCCATCGTCAGCGCCAATGATACCGACGCCGCACGACCGACCCGACGCGCACGGCTCCCCCGATCCCACCCTCAGTTCCAATCCTACCCGAGCTTCTACCACCTCCACGGTGCGCGTCTCCCCGGCAAACCCGATCGCAACTCTGCAGCGCCCGGTGTCGCCTTCCCTCTTCACAAGCAGTCCCGCTCACACGCGAACTTTGCGTTCGCCACGCTCGGGTGGCACCACGACCCGGACGCATTCGAGTTTTCGCCCTCGCCTATCTCTGCGCTCAGCTCGCCTAATAAATCTGCATCCGACGACGACGATTCCATGCCCCTCGGTCGTATCCGAGAGCGTCTCACCTCTTGGGGCCACGCTGAGGGGAAAGAATGGGAGCAACAGTATAACTGGCTCAATGTCCACTTGCCCCCGCTCTGGGCTTCCGCGGAGCAGCGGGATTCAAAGGCTCCTGTGCCCGGTAGATAGGCCTGCGAGGCAGTTCATTTTATTTTTATTCTTGAATTATTTTCAGTGTCTTGCCTCGTGTATGTATGTGTACTGCGCGCTTGTGTCTGCGGGTTGTCAATCTCGTTATACTGGTCATGTCGCACCTGAATGGAGTTGTAAATATGCGTCCCGTCACCATCGATAGCAACTGGCTCACACACACCCCGGTGGCCCGGCGGCGCCGTTCAACTAGCGAGCCGCCCAACGTCATCTCAACTGCCCCGTGGATCACACGTGTCGGTCAATCATTTATCCCTGTCAAGCATAACGTTCGTTAATTCATTCGTCGTACGTACATCATCATCACCAGTACAATACGGGCGGCGTCAGTTACCGGCTACAGATAGGCTGGTACTGTACAACAGGAGGCCAAAGCGAAACAGATAGACAGAAAGCATCGAGAACGAGAGAAAGCGAGTAACATATCAAAGAGATCACCACGCTCAGAACAACTGAGCCAGTTTCTCAGCCGTCAGCCCACCAGGGGTCCGTGGCACGAATCTGCAGGGGAAATGAAGTGGATGCCTGGCAAGAAGAAAAATGGGGGGAACCGAGGACGCGGAGAGTGAGCACCTCGTATGATATGAGACACAATGGCACAACGTACGAAGTGATACCCGCGGTCCACTTTGGATTGACGTTAATATCATTGCCTCGTTCGTCTTTACATGGCATGATCGTAAAAATCGCCAAGATAGATACGATCGCAGACCACACCGAAGCGTCTGCGATGTGCCGGCCGGGACAGATGCGTCGGCCAGCACCAAAGGCATAAGTCATGGTATCGTCGTTGAGTTCACCGTCTTTGGTGAGGAATCGTTCTGGATGGAATCGTTCGGGGTCGGCGTATTTTGCTTCGTTACGTGTCATGGCCCTGTGAATTCCCGATCAGATAAAAACCACACACGAGGTGGACGAAGCATGGTTGTACCAAGTATTCATGATGATTGTCGCTCCTGCCGCGAAAATTTAATCAATCAAGCTCAGATCCCCATCAAGTCACCAACCTTGAGGAATGTGATAGCCGTCATAGACATCTGCGCTCGTCGTGGCGTGTGGGATGCCTGATCGACGGACAACTCAGTAAAGTTGAAACGTGATAAAGAGACGATTTACTCAGAGGGACTGCGGGATGCCACCGCAACGTCTCGCGGAGGACGGCATCGACGTAGGGAAGGGACGAACGGTCTTCGAAGACCGGAAGTCGCACAGTTCCGACAACCGAATCAATCTCTGCCTGTGCGCGCGCTTGAACGTCGGGATTGAGCAACATCACCACAATAAAGGTGAGCAAGGTCGAGGCAGTCTGGGGAACGGGTCTATCAGAACCGACGATAGGCCAGATGAATTGAAGCGGTGCCTACTGTCTCGGACGCCGCTAAAGTCGGAAGTCAGACAACAGTGCAAGGGAATAAGAGAACGATCACCGACCAGCAAATGCCGTCACAGAGGACTCTTTGACAGCGCGTACATACTCATCGCCTTGATCTTGCCCCTTGACACGACCGAGTGAATTCGAGACCATAGACGGAATCGCTGTGCCTGCTGCCTGTCCGTGATGTCGGACATATGAATAATACGCGATAACTTATCCGACAACTTACCATACTCTGTTTCACGAATTGAAAAGGGGTCTCAACCATGTCATCGGCATATTTTTGAGAGAGCAGCGCGGATCGTCTGAGCGATGCACCCGGGATCCAGGTCGGAATGTATCGCACTGGAGGGTGCCGAACTAAGACGGGTGAGAAAGACGTGCATGAAACACTTACGAAATGGGAAGAACCCAAGGATGGCAGCAATCTCTGGACATATGCACGAGACGGCAAAATTGACGGCCTTGTCGACGATGTTGACTATGGGATCGTCCTGACGGGCGATCTCGTAGCCGTACACGACCGACATGATAATTGAGGTCGAGTGTCTATAGGGGAAAGAAAAAAAAATGAATGGGAATAACTAGCGTGGCAGTGTGAATCAACACACGTCTGGACGTGGCCGACATAGTTTTCTGGCGTCTCGAGCAAGTTATGGACGAGGTCGCGTGCTTTCTGAATCTGGATGGGGTGGTAGTTGAGAGCAGCCTCAGAACGGAATGCCTGATGGAACAGCCGGCGATGCAGACGCCACCGGTCACCATATGGGACCATGACAGAGTTGAAAGACCATCCAAAACTATCGTCGGGTGGCGTCAGCCGAGAGAGAGCACGCCACGTAGGAAATGGCTCACAAGTCGTTGGTCATACGAACGATGGCAGGCCTGTCAGAATAGTTTCCCGAACGGCGCTCGAGGAGGTCTTTGACGACGTCCTCCGAATTGATAACAATGACGTCCTGATTCAGAAGCCGAGAATAAATAAGGTCACCTAGCGAGGAGGTGAGAAGGTGAGTCGGTAGGAATGGGAGAACGATCGACCGTATATCCTGGCCCAGCTGGTGTACGAAGCCCAGGGCGCTGTGGTGTCTATGGCGAGGACGTTACCAAGGACGGGGAGACGCTTCGGACCTGGGGGCAGCGGATGGCCTGTGGTGTTCCTGCGCCTTGCTGGCCATAGAGTGACGAGGCCGTAAGCCGCGACTGAGAACGCGACGAGCGCTGGGATGCGGAGGTCCATCGGTTGGAGAGAAAGAAGGAGTGCATAACTTGATCGGGTTTAAGTACGAGTGAGACTGCAAGTCGGCTGTCGGAGTCAAAGTCAAACGTATGATCAGGATCGCTGACTAATTACATTCCTGTACACACCACCATGTCCATGGAACAGAGCATCTCACTAGAAGAGACCAACAAAATCCGCATTTCGCTCGGTCTCAAGCCACTCACAGAAGATGCGGCACCCGCAGACGACGCAGACAAGAAGGCAGCGGACAATTATGCCCATCAACGCGACCGTGAGGCAAAAGAGCGCGAGTCAAAGTAGGCCTATCGCTCCTGCCGATACATCCCCGCTGACAGCGTCTGTGCACCAGGAAAATATATGACAGAATTGCCAAGTGAGTGTCCATCGATCATAGCTCTGTTGTCTTGCTCAAGCACACTCCCCACACCCAGGGTGAGGAATCGACGAGAGCTCAACGCCTCCCTGACCGGTGCAACTCTCGGTGATCCCGACGGCGATTCAGAGGATGCCATCAAATGGGTCAAGAGAGCAAAGAAGCGCGAGAAGGAACTCGCACGTCAGCGGCAGCTGGAGATCGAGAACATGGACAAAGTCTTCCAGGGCGACGAATACTCCGAGAGTACGTACCCTCCCTATTTTAGTTCCGACCCACACCTCACTCTCCGCTCCAGAGGATCTCGAAGGCTTAAAGGTCAGCCACGACTTCGACGAGCTCGCCGAAGGCGATGCCCGCATACTTACGTTGAAAGACAGCCGCATCCTCGATAACGAAGGTACTCTCTTTCGTCATCTCGTGCTTCCCTTTTTTCACACACTCGCATTCAGAGGACGAGTTGCAAAATGTGGAGATGGCCGAAGCGGAACGCACAAAGAAAAATCAAGAACTCAAGATCAAGCGCGGCGACTATACTGGCTATGATGACGACGAGTTCGAAGACGGAAAGCATGGAATGAAGCGATCCGTCTTGGCCAAGTATGACGAAGTTCTGGAAGGTCCACGCGAAACCGTGTGTTCCTCGTCCTTTTTTGTAGGTCCATTGTTTACCTTATCTTTTAGGGTTTTCGGTTAGGCAGTTCGATCAAGTCCGCCGTAGTCGAACGTCCCGAACAGGACGAGGGTGCTGTGACCGTAAACCGTGCCTTACTGTCAATAGATTATGCCAGTCAGTTGCCTCGTGTTCTTGCGCATGGTCATCCTACTGATACACGTGTCGTAGAAAATTTGGAGATCCATGACTATCTTCGCGAGGGCGATGTAGGTTTCAAGAAGCCAAAGGTACGTATCACGTATATGCTCCCATTTGTGGTCTTACTATTATGCGTCACAGCCCAGAAAGAAGCGTTCGTCACGACGTGTTCCTATCGATAATCAGATTCTCGGTGGTGAGGACATGGATCAGATGGAGGTGGACGAGAAACCTGTCGTTCCTAGGACACGTGAGTTAGACGCCAATTTTGTGGATGACGACGAACTACAAGCTGCTCTCGCACGACAAAGAAGAGCAAAAATCAATAGGCCCAAAAAGCTGTCCCCTGAAGAAATCGCACGCAAAAGTAAGTCACGTTTATTTTTGCACGTGACACATGCTCAAGTAACTTATATTTACCAGTCGCTGCCGACCGCGCCGGGGAACAGTCTGTGTTCCCTGATGACATTATCCAGGTTGAGGAGGCTCGGGATGATGCCGGCGAATCGGGTCTTACGTTCGACGACACGTCCGAGTTTGTTCGTGCCATTTCGTACAACCCTACTGCTGTCAAGGCGGAGCAGGTTGAGCCATCCGCGCCGGCTCCGCCTAAAACAAGATCACCATCCCAGGACGTATCCATGCAAGATGACGAGGCTGTGCATGAAATCGAGGCCGGCGAGGTGGTAGTGAAAGAGGAAGATGACGAAGAGATGCTACAGGCAATTGAACAGGCTATCAAGGACACTGAGGCAGAGGAACGCGCAGCTGCAGAGAACGGCGGAGACGAAGCTGTAGTCGGAACGTCTGGTGAGCCCACCTTTGGCTCCGGTATGGCCGGTACCTTGGCTCTGCTCCGTCAGCAAGGTCTTCTCGCGCAACCAAATGCGGACCAGGACGAGCGCGAGAAGGTTCAACGACAACGCGATGTTTGGCTCGCGGATTACCGACGGATGTTGTCCCAGCGAGAGCTTGACAGACTGCAGGCCCGTGGCGGCAACAGGGATCAGGCGACGCGAGAGTACGAGAATCGCGCTCGAGAGCAGCATGAAGCTCGCGCCAATCTCGACCTATTCAAGAACTATAAGCCGGATGTCAATATCGTTTACTACGACGAGTTCGGTCGCTCCCTCACGCCGAAGGAGGCTTGGAAAGCTCTCTCCCACAAGTTCCATGGTAAAGGCTCTGGAAAAATGAAGATGGAGAAGCGCTTGAAGAAGATCGCAGACGAGAAGAAGAAGGAGGCCATGGCTAGTGGTGATACTCCTCTGAGCATGAACAAAGCGTTCCAGATCCGACAGGAAAAGACTGGGCAAGCTCACTTCGTGCTATCCGTTGGCAGTAGAGGGTAGGCTATTTCTTCCTCTGCGGTATGTCAGGGTCTTACTCAATCCGTGTGCTAGCGCTGTACCTCAAGCATCGGAATTCCTTGATCCACAACCGTTGTCGAAAGGGAAAACAGAAAAGACGAAGAGCAAGAAGAAGGAGGCTGCCAAGGCTGCTGTTCCTCAGGCTCTTGATTCCACAGGGTTCATCACCCTTCCTGCTCCTCAAGCGAACGGTTCGGTTAACGCGAGTCCCGTTCCTTCTGGCTTTTCGTCCGTCGTGCAGACGAATGGAACCGGGACGCCAATTAAACCTGGTTTCTCACGTATATCATCCGCCGTGGATACTCCTCAGAGTAGCACCCCCGCCTCGGGAGAGAGGACAAAGGTCGCGTTTGGGTTTGGGTCCGCAAAGAGGAAGGTGGCGGAAGATTTCTTAGACGAGCCTGCGCCCAAGAGGCGGTGATCCGGATAAACGTCTGTGCCTCCGCCACCGTATTCCCCAGCCTCCGCCACTCGGACCTCCGAGTCGTTTCGTTTTTCCTTTCCCGTTTAACACTGGATGCCAGCCAACTTCTTACGTGGGGTTTAGCCTCAGATGGGCGGCGATTAAACTAATATGATACGTTGCGCCGCTAGTAATCTGAGACATATGATGCCACGATGTGTTTATATGAGCTTTTAGGTCTGGTTCCGAGTCTGCAATGGAAGGGCGTTGTGCTACCCATTATGTAAGTATCTATTATTTTGAACCCCGGCGTCGGAGTATGAGTTGGTGCTTCTTCGGATCCTGCTTACTCTACATAACGTTGTGGGCTTGTGTTGAACATGGTGAGCACCCACGTACGCGATGCTTATCATAGAGTCAATGCCGGATCCAACGCTTACATGGTTCCGAACTTCGTGTTCGTTTGCTTGCTCGGCTGCAACTATCGCTTTCGAAATTGAATTTCAGCTGGTCGATATGACATGAGCTTTGGGATAATTGGGTCCAATCATCCCAAACTCATGCTGTCTAGATTTGTGGAGCGGCGACTTATCAGTGAAACATCCTGATCACACACTTCACCCAGCTTCCAAAACGAACGAGCGCAGCAAAACTCGATAGGTAGTTGATCATATCAGACATTGCATTATGAGCTTCGATCGCTAACTTGATTCACTAGTTTAAATCAAGGTATATTGATATATCAGTGTGTGTGCGAAGGAATGGACGTTGAACTTTATGCACATCAAGCTGCAAGGTGGCACTGAATCAAATAAGTCATTGTAGGCGTTCCGTGCTTGTCTCACGTACCGAAACCGCACTACTAAGCTTGCGATTGTAGGCCCGGCCCGGCCCCCGACCCAGTCATAGCGCCGCTGTAAGGGTAGCAAGGAATAGGCGTTCAACCCGAGAACTTTGACCGCGATCTATTCACCTCCAAATCTTGATCGTCAGGTAGGGTCGTTCTCGGGAATTCTAATACCCTTGATATGTAGGTTCCCCAAAGGGACTAGCGTCATGATACGGCGGACGCCGTCACCATTCAAGCAATCGCAACGATCTTATGTGTGGCTACAGTGTCCATTACTGTCGGGCACTATACATTCTTGCGATGCCGCATCACTAGATTAGTATGTGTTTCACTTACATACTTGTATTCGATTCATCTGCCAACCACCTGCTAGTTCGTCAGGCTTTTACGTACACCACGCCGTATGTTTCACTCCGTACGTCGGGTTGCCTGGAACTAACTCTAATGGATAATACGTTGACATGGCCAGATGTCGTCATGCACTGTTACTCATTTTTCTTATCTTCATTTCATTTGTTTTATTCACCAGTTTGCTACTTTACCGTTCGCTTCGTTCAATGACAATACGTTTGGTTTTTCTGTTGAAGGAATGATACTAACAAATTGTGCACATCGATCTCGACAGATGGCCGTTTGACACGTACCTTGTTTGTTGGTATGTAAGCTCCACCGGAGTAGAAGCTTGATCGTAAATCACGCAGGTTTGGTGAATCTCATGCGATTAATGGCGGTCAAGGTCTGGTGAAAATAGGTTAGCCTGATATTTTTCAAGAAGTACCAGTCAACTCACCATGTCTCCTCCCCGACCACCTGCATGATGATTTCATACGGACAATATGGATTGAGAGTGAAGTGCTGTGGACCAAGGGACCCTGGAGGTAAGGGAAAGCTTATTTCTGGCTCTGTATTTCCACCTCGAACTGGGAGTGAATGTAGAACGGTGAGTACACGGACCCAGACAGATGATGGAGTCTGTCACGAAGAAAATTTGGGTGGGAACTGGAACTCATCCTTCGACGGACGATATCATGATCACAATGACCCTCCGGCCCACTGGTATGCCATTGCGCCTCGTTTGCTGTATATGGAAAGATCGACCGTTGCTCCCAGACAATCGCTGGAGGCTGCTAGTGAGACGGTACACATAGTTACTAGTGTATGATGTGGCTTTCCGAGTCGTTCGGTCCGAAAATTCTAATGAATTCTCCATCCGTTTGTCTCACGGACACATCCAATGAATAAGTTAGGCGAGATATGATTGAACCCGAAACAACACACCAGGAAAACGGAAATAAACATATATTACCTCTGGGGCCAGTGTCACAGAGAGCTTGAAGCAAGCGAGAAAGACGCAGACCCAAATTAATTTGTGACTTATGTAAGCAATACTTCTCTCGTCTCGCTGCAACTGTTCTTTTGGACTTCGTCTTTCCTTTTCGACAACGCTGTCCTTGTAAATCATTCAATCATTGGGTATGTTCACGATACGCCGCTGATTATTTACGTTCCAGATAGTTCTAAGGCGGCAATTTCTGGTAATTTCGTATATTGCGCCACTGACTTTCCTAGACGAACCACCTCCTGGTAGACCCCCATAACTACTTGACACAAATTCTGGAATATCAATATGTTCCGATGGGTGGTGTTTGGTAAGTTGCAACGCTCGGCCATATGGCCATGGAACTTATGCATGTGGCAATGCCACGGATTTGGAAAGTCTCACACGGTTCTTGGGCTTCGAAGAATCAGGGTCGTTGAAGTTAACGTTTCCTCTTCAAGCTGGTAACTTATTTCTACTCTTTTTACTGTGCGATAGGAACGTTATTTGTTGCATATCAGGAATGTTGGGCTCCTCGCGGTTCAGTTGCTACTTCCGTGGGTCATTTCTACCAACTGCTCATGCCGTATCTGTCAGGAATTACTCACAGGATCAGTGTCACACAGAGACAATCTACAGGTCCCAGCAAGCAACCCCAGGGACGGCTGGATTCCTTGGAGTTTGAAGCGTGTTCTCTTTGGTTGGAGTGTCTCACCTCACGTCTAAATTTCGCATCACGAGGGCATATGAGATTATTGGGAAGGAATCCCGATCCATCGTTCGTTTTCTCAACTGACACCTCTGACTGCTGCTCCGAAAGGTCATGGTTTACCTTATCCTCAATGTTTTGGCCTGCAGCTATTAGGCTCGCCGGTGCTACTGCGACTACGTGGCGAATCGAAATATTCGGGTAACTGCTTTCGTACTGGATAAGCATGTTTGTTTTATGGCTGGATTCCTAGCTCTTATTCAGCTCAATCCTACGTGGAGCGGGATCATTTTTTCAACTCTGTACGTACACCAATGTTTATGTCTCACTCCTAGTGTCATGTCATCTGAAACCTTTCATTAAATAGAACGACTCCATGACCAGACATCACAGCTCCTGTTTCCTAATCTGCCATGCATTGGTTCAGCCACTATGCATTTAGTCTCGCCGAGGGGTTCACATCCGTCGGCTTTGTGGGTACACCACGCTTTGAATAGTCAGCATGTATGAATGATTGATGACAGAATGAAGACGAGATTATAAAATCTCTCAGTAAATCATGCAAACAGATTCGTCATATCATCCTAAGATGCACTATCTGGAATCCCCTTTGCACGCCATTGCAATCTTCGTCTTCTTTCTGATACTTTGCTTCATTGGGGCCATTGTCAAGAAGAAGTTGACCCCCCATCAACTTCCTCTCCCACCGGGTCCCAAAGGGATCCCCTTCATTGGTAGTGCCCTCGAAATGAACACGAGCGAGCCATGGCTAACTTTCGGGAAATGGAAAGAAACATACGGTAGGTCACTTTGCGGGCATAATGCCCTTCATTACGGTAACGGAAATGATAGGTGAAGTCATCTCGTGCATGGGTTTGGGTCAAATGTATGTTGTTGTCAACTCGAAGAGGGTTGCGGAAATCCTCCTCGAACAACGTTCGAACATTTATTCCAATGGCTCATTGGTTCGAGCTTGCACTCTGTAAGAAATCCTGTTTCCATTGTCGCGCAATGAGATTTAGGCACTCACCAAGGAAATTGACCTTGACAGTTCGACGATCGACGAGCATCATGACTCAGTGACCGAGGCGGTGCGAGCTTTGCTGGCAAACTTACTGAGTTCCCCGAACGATTTTGAGAACCATATGAGAACGTAAGCATATCTTTATCATTACTCAGTCACTGCAATTTATCTTGACTAGATATGCCGCATCTATCCTCACGTTCATCACTTATGGCTATAAAGTCAATCCGAGGGACGATTTTCTAGAAGCTGCTGTCAAAGAGATGATCCAAATCGTCGACCTTATGACTCCTGAAAGAGCGGTCCCATTCAATCGTTTTCCACAACGTGCGTCATAGTCTAGGAACAACTCTGCTGGCGGCCTGACTCAGAACCTAGCGTTTAATCTCGCATCGTGGTTTCCCGGTACTGGGCTCGTGCGGTTGGTAAAGCGATACAGGGAACTGTCCACGGGGGTTCGCCGCACTCCATCTCGATTTGTCAAGGAATGGTTGGTATGGACCATAGTCATTCATTCCCCTTCTCGCGTATTGAACACGTATGACAGCTAGAGGGCACGGAAAACAATCACACGGTTGCTCAGCCTTTGAGGGATGGCCCCCACTATCGCAATTCGCGTGAACAGGACATAAAGGACTGGGCAACGTCGAGTTTCATAGGTAAGCAATCGAATCGCATGCTTCTCGACCTTGTTTTCGGTCCGCAAAGCTGATTTTTACGCAGTGAGTTCAGCTGTCGGCATGGTCAGGATTGTACCCAACGCCATTTTAGATACAATCGAGTCTCAGTGCGCTCATAATGGCACTAACTCTGTATCCAGAAGTGCAGGATCGTGCACAAGCAGAAATTGACAGGATAGTAGGGAGGGACAGGCTGCCCACCTTCAATGACAGAGGATCCTTGCAATACGTCGATGCTCTTCTTCTGGAAACTCTGAGATGGAGTTCACTTGTTCCGATGGGTACGTTGTCTGAATGGGTCTACTTCCCTGAACTCTAATCTACCAAACTAGCCATCTCGCATACGACAGCAAAAGATATCATTTTGGAACAGCGCCTAATACCCAAGGGTGGGTCATGTTTCTGATATGGGGAATTGCCCTAATCCTTCGGTCCCAGGTTCTATCATGATCCACGACCTGTGGTATGTTCCTTTCCGAAGTTCTCCGCTTTGGAGATAGCTTTATTCGTTATCCCTTAGGGGCATGGCACGAGACGAAGAAACCTATCCTTACCCGACAGTATTCAGACCAGAAAGACATCTAGACATGGATGGAAATATCCTTCCAGATGATGTATCAGGCCTCTACTTCGGTCACGAACCCAACTTCTGTCCTGGGCGTCACCTCACCGACGTTTCTATCTGGCTTGCAGCCGCACACATGCTCACCCTCTTCAGGTTTAGCAAAGCGATCGGTCCAGCGGGGTACAAGATTGACGTATTCCCCAAGTTCACTGGCGGTATCGTCCGGTGAGTCTGGATTCTTATATTTATCCTTTTGGTGTCTATTCCTCCAGCGTTGTCACGGTGTTATTGATTGTTTGAATTAGCCAACCCGCCCCGTTTTCCTGCTGCATAACACCTCGTTTCACGGAGGCCATGGATCAATTAAAGCCTGATATGACCAAAAGCATGTTCGATCCTCGTAACTAGGCGGACTCAGACAAATATTTTCTTGTATACTACCTGTACTTTTACTTAGATAATTCAATGGACGAATGATTAAGCTGGATAGGTAGAAACATCACAAGAATCAATAGTAATCGTCGCAAATTTGCATACCGGTACAAATGTCGAGTGTTGCTCTGAGATTTCTATGTATCATCGGTGGAAGGGGAAACGAGGGGTTATTTGATGGCTTTCTGTCGGAGCCACCCTTGCATATACATGTGCAGGAAGACGGAGGTGAATATAATCAATAGTGAAGTATTCCACTGACCAAGTCCACCGGTATCAAAAGAGGGCTAAGTTAAACTGGTACATGCCCCTGGATTCAATTAATCGTTTATATGGTGGAGTACATGTGTCATCTTTCTTGGACGGGAACAGAGGTGACGAGTTTACGATATAACAGGTTACCTGAGGAGGAAAGAAAGATCATATTGTGTAGCGTTGCCGGGTATCCGCCACTCTTTGATTGTTACTCGTTACCTCTAACTTATCAAGAAACGGACCCTGTCCTTTAAGGTTCACAGAGCTTAAGACAAGGGTTGTTCTGCTGATCTGAGTCAAGGACGCGTATCTGCCAGTGTACTATGTGTTCCCGACCAACCAAGATGGCCGACATTTCACAACTTGCAGTCTCATCAGGAATATCCACACAGCAACAGCCTAGTCTCATAGGTAGCGCGAGTTAATGCACACTCCTTCCCAGCGAATGTTTTTAAGGGTGGAGGCCCAGGATTCCTAGTAAGTAGTAATTTTCGTAGTCATAAATCACAAAATTCAAACACCGCAGATTCCCCACGGACCCCACGGACCCCACCTCAAAATGTCCGCAGGTCGGCAAGCGTGGGCTTCCGTCTCACTGGCAGGCCGCAAAGGGAACGTATATCAAAGGTATCCATCGCTCAGGCACACTCAATACAAGTTTAGCAAGTTGTAGCTACACAGCGAAGGGAGGTGATCGCTGGCTCGACCAAGCATCTCAGGCTGAGACACCCAACTTACTAGTCACTTCAATCCTCTTAGGTAGTACTATGCGTCCGAACACAAAAGTTTACATGTCATATGGGCCCGGCATGAAAGTGGAAGCCCGAAAATAAATGATCGTTTGTTTCCTTTGGGTCTTAGACTAACTTCAGATGTAAATACGACGCCATGTTCTCAGTCACTGTCGGAACGGCAAGATCGAAAGGGAACAATCAATTGAACGGATCTTTCCGTGAAAAGGGTGTCATTGCCAGATCGAGCGTGGCTAAGGTGAAAAGCTTTTCGTTCGATGTAACTTTCTCTCTTCAAAGCTCATCGATGCATCATTGTCATGACGAGCGTTTCATGGGAGCATAGTATGTGCTTGGTTTTGAGCTATTGGTTTTCTTTGATTTATGGTTAGAAAGACGAAGACGGGATATTATAGCTACCTTCTTAGGTTAGCTTTTACATAACGTACTAAGTATGCGATACTCGGACCTTCACCCACTTCCTCGATACAGAAAACATGAAAGTTTGGCAAATGCACTATTCACAGCTGACGTTGGGAGGCGCAACCTAAAATATTATCGACAGCAGGTGAGCGAGCGGAAGGGCGACGGGAGAAATTCGTCGAAAATGGTACCGTCGGATAACTGTCATGGTTGGTCATATACTACAAGGTCGTTGCACTTTAAGAGCAGCACCGATCTCACGGAATGCTCAGATCCCCTCTCCGAACCATCTGGATCTACCATTGCTCCTGGATAAACGCTTGTGTTGTTGTGCCGCATGCCCTTCTCCTTCACGGACATGACTGGATCCGCATATGTGTACCACGTCAGTATTAGTATTGTTCTCTCCGCTGCAATCTCCCTCCACATGTGGCGGAAGTACCGAGTCAGAAATGGACTTCCCTTGCCTCCCGGACCGACTGGCCTTCCTTTGATTGGCAATACTCTCAGTCTCAATACTGTCCACCCTTGGTTATCGTATGAGAAGTGGGGGAAGAAATATGGTAAGTTACACTTACCCTTATTTGTGAATGCGAGGTGATGCTCACTGAGGGACATTCTTCCAGGCGGCATAGTGTATGTTAACCTACTCGGCATGGACTTCATCGTCATCAATAGCACAAAAGTCGCACATGACCTGTTTGATCTACGATCAACCATATATTCCGACAGACCTTACATACCAGCAAATGAAATGTAAGTCATAATTATTTTATCTCGTTACAGGCTGAGAAGACCATGCACACCCAGGTTTGGGATAAACTTTAACTCGGGCTTTCTTCCGTACGGTGACACGTGGAGGCTCCATCGGAAGTTGTTCAATACTGCACTTAATAAGGATACGGCCCGTCAGTATTGGCCAGTAGCAATCAGAAAGTCTAGCCAGCTTGTCCAGAACCTACTCGAATCGCCAGAGGATTACGCAAAACATCTCAAGACGTATGTTTCCTGTGTCTTTGTGCAATGGCGTCGCTTGACGGCACACGCTCAGTTTTGCAGCAGCGACTATCATGGCTGCGACGTATGGATACGAAGCTGCACCCAAGGACGATCCTTTCGTGACAAAGGTCGAACAACTTATTGATCTGTTCGTCAAGGTGCTGACTCCTGAGTGGTCCGCTGCGTTACTCGCATTTCCTTTCTGTATATCTACTTTATTTCGATGTTGATTGTTTTATTGACATTGATGTGATCAGTGGCGCACATTCCGTCATGGCTCCCTGGAGGAAAGTACAAGAAACGAGCTATGGAATCCCGTGCACTCGCTGTAGACGTATTAAACAACCCTGTCGAATACGTCAAGGAGAACATGGTAGTGACCATCTTCACTCAAGCTTGCCTTTACTAAAGTTTAACTTACTAGGCCGCTGGAACAGCAGGAAAATCACTCGTTCGCGACTTACTCGAGGTGGAAAATGCTACAGCAAACGAAGATGCTATCAAAGCTATAGCGGCAACTACCTTCCTAGGTATGTGTGCGCATTCAACCTGGTGCGGCGAGGATTCATAATCTCGTAGGCGGCGCTGAAACTGTGGGAAGCCAAAACTCAGTGCGATTAGTTTGATCTGACAGTCTTTCAGACCGATTCGACAGTGCGAGTATTTATCCTTGCCATGGTGCTTCACCCCGAGGTGCAAGCCAGGGCTCAAGAAGAGATTGATCGGGTCGTCGGTGCTCAGCGTTTCCCAGATTTTTGCGACAGGCCGAATCTACCTTATGTGGAGGCAGTATTTTTGGAGACGTTCCGTTGGCGACCGGTGGTACCTAGTGGTGCGTGAGCTGGTTGAGATATGCTGGTTTGGGTCGAACCGCCTCTGCAGCACTTCCACGTATGACCAGGACGAGCGATGTGTATGAAGGCATGTACATTCCCAAAGGTGAGTTAAACATGTTCAAGTTGTCGATGACACGACACGTCATGAAACGATCACAGGTGCAATCGTGCTCACCAACATCTGGTACGCATCTCGTCTTGTTGACCAACAATTGAAAATGAGCTAGCGCAGGGCGATGGGACACGATGACAAACAATTCGATGATCCGATGGCCTTCATCCCCGAACGCCATCTCACACCTACCGGAATGTTAGCAGAGGGGACGGCTGGTCACCCTTTTGGATTTGGCAGGTGGGACACCTGCTTTCTGTTACTCCACTTGGTGTTCAAGGATTTTATATCAGGCGGGCTTGCCCTGGAAGGTACATGGCAGACCAGAACGTCTGGGCTGCTATCGTAACTATTTTGGCAACCGTGAGGCTTGCAAAGGCTCGTGATGAGTTCGGAAATGAGATCAATTTCAAGGTAGAATTTACGGGTGGATTGTCATGGTGAAGTTATGGTTCTTAGAGCCCTTGTTTAGTCATTGCTAACCGTTCATCATATCAATAGTGCTCCGAAACCTTTTGTGTTTTCTATTACTCCGCTCTCAACACGTCTTGAGCATGGCATTCAAGCAAGGGATGAGTAGCGATTGATGGCGATTGAATTAATTGTGCAGTATGTATGTAAAATAGGAAATGAAATGATTCAGACTGTCATAACGTGATTCTGTGAAACTGTTTCAGATAACATGCCAGAGTGAATCACGCATTGTGATCGTGTACACAGTGTGTACCGTGACGTACAGTGGCAGCAAGGCTTTGCTTGGAAAATGAATCACACATATTATATGTACTACGATCATCTTGGGAGTGGCTGAAAGTTTGAATCAGATTACCTCCATTCAGCGAGGGCTAGCGCCATCCTTAGATTTGATGCCCATATTACGATATGTCACTGCACTTCGGGAGAAGGAGCCCTAAAAGGCAGAGTCTGCACGCCAGAGCCGAGCCAGAAGGCTGCTTGGGCAACCTCCAATTAGAATACTTGGTCTCAGAAAAAAATATGTAGTGCCATGTTGTACTTATGTAAGGAGAGGCTACAAATAGTATTGTTTGGGAGTAAACTGTTAGATAATCGTGAGATTCCTGCTCAGCTCATGGCACTAGGCACCGGCACATTTGAACGTGCATCCGCTGCTGAGTGAGACATTTCAACGTTATATCCAGATTCCAGACTCACGTGTACATCCCTTCAAGTTGGGTTGTTCTACGCCAATCGAAGGATGTGCCAACCCTTAAAAGCAGCGCCCGTGCGCTGGCAGATGCTGCATAAGTCATGACAACTTTCCTTTCCTTGACCACAAGTGGATCTGAGTTTGCATACTCTGTTGGGGGAGTCTTCGTTTGCGCTGTACTCCTCTGTGTGTGGCAGCAGCACCGACTCCGATTCCGACACAGACTACCGCTACCTCCTGGACCACCCGGCCTTCCCTTGATTGGCAACACCTTGGCTCTCAACCCCGCGTACCCCTGGTTATCGTACGAACAATGGGGAAATAAATATGGTATGTTCTCATCCTAATTTTTTTGTGGATGCAAGATCTTTACCCAGAACCGATTTTTCCAGGTGGCCTAGTGTACGCCAACCTGCTTGGCAAGGATTTCATCATAATCAACAGCGCAGAAGTCGCACACGACCTGTTGGATCGACGGTCGACGGTCTATTCCGATAGACCCTATATACCCGCAAACGAAACGTGCGTCATTTATGTGCTAAGAGAGCGAGATAGACTGATGCTCGCGCATAGCTTCGGTATGAATTTCAACTCGGGCCTTCTTCCGTACGGGAACCCGTGGAGGACTCACCGAAAGATGTACAATGTTGCTCTCAACAAGGAGGCCGCACGCCAATACAAGCCAGTGGCCTTGAGCAAGGCCTGTCAGCTCGTACAGAACTTGCTCGACGCTCCAGAGGATTATACCAAGCATTGCAAGACGTGCGTCGCCCATACCCGATTCATGTTGTCAGACCGGTGATGTCACTGATGATGGATGTTCAGTTTTGCAGCAGCAGCTATCATGGGTGCGACGTACGGATACGATGTTGCCCTCAAGGACGACCCGTTCGTGACAAAGATTGAACATTTTCTTAGTTTGTTCTTGGCTGCACTGACTCCCGAACGGGCTGCCTTGTTGCTCGCCTTCCCGTTTTGTATGTCCTGATTCGTTGGGTTGAATTCTTGTGTTGATACGGCGAAATGATCAGTGGCGCATGTTCCATCTTGGTTTCCGGGAGGAGAATACAAGAAGCGAGCAGCGGAGTGCCGTGCGCTTGCGAAGGAAATCTTAAACGGCCCTGTCGAGTATGTCAAGGACAGCATGGTAACTACTATTTTCATCTTATTCCGTTTTGGCACGTGTTATACAATTGCTATTTTTTAGGCTGTTGGGACGGCAAGGAAATCTCTCGTTCACGACTTGCTTGAGACAGAAAACGACAAAGTGGATGAAGATGGAATTAAAGCTGTTGCAACCTCTGCTTTCCTGGGTATGTGAAGCGCGCTTCTCTTGGCTAGACGAGGATTAAGATCATACAGGTGGTGCTGAAACTGTGAGTGGTCAAACCATGTATCCACGATAGACTGCATGTCGTTCTTTTAGAGCGATTCGACCTTGCGTGTATTTCTTCTCGCCATGGTGCTTCATCCCGAGGTGCAAGCCAAGGCTCGGGAGGAGATTGATCGGATTGTCGGCACGGACCGCCTGCCAGACTTTGGCGACAGGTCGAATCTTCCGTATATTGAAGCGGTATACATTGAGACGTTCCGTTGGCGACCCGTGGTACCTACAGGTAAGTCATTCGGTCCTAAAATACTGATCGTGTTAAATTATCTTTGTAGCACTTCCGCATATGGCAACGACGGCTGATGTATACAAGGGCATGTACATTCCCAAAGGTGAGCTAAATATATTGTCGACGACATGACATATCACGACAAGACACAGGTGCCATCGTACTCACCAATCTATGGTATGCATCTCGTCATATCGTCTGACGATCGAAGCTAAACTACTGCAGGGCAATAGAACACGATGAGAATCAGTTCAATGATCCAATGGCCTTTATCCCCGAACGCCATCTCACACCCGCCGGAAAGCTAGTGGAAGGTAGGGCGCATCATGGCTTCGGTTTTGGCCGGTAGGGTACACATTTCCTTTCGCCAGAGAGGGTGCTAAAAATGTTGCAGTCGCATCTGTCCGGGAAGGCATATAGCGGATCAGAACGTCTGGGCAGCCATCGTGACAATACTTGCCACTGTGCATCTCGCGAAGGCCCGTGACAAAATTGGAAATGAAATTGATGTTAAAGTGGAATTCACGAGCGGACTCGCAAGGTGAGGGTTATCTACAAGCCCTTGTCGGGTAACTCCTAATTACTTACCATCACAAAGTTCTCCAAAACCGTTCTCATGTTCTATCGTTCCACGCTCCCCATGTGTTAAGAATCTCATTCGAACGAGGGACGAACATGAACACTAGGCACCATGCTCAGTTTGGATGGGATAACCGGGTTATAATTCGTGGAAGCACTCGAGCGAAATGTGACACATGGATCTGCGGCATTGGATGTAGTTGAAGCAGTATGAGTAGTAGGATTCATCCAGCTATCTGTTAGTTTGAATGCTCAGCGTGACCTTGCAACAGTGTCCTTCGGTAAACCAAAGATGATGCGGCACAGCTCGCCAGATCCTTCTGGATCAATATTGCCTTCAACTCACATGAAATTTACCTTGCGATATCTTGAATGACATCGATCACGGTCACGGGGACGTCCCGCTGTTCCCACTGTACTTAGGACCTGCTATCATCATACCAGTGTACCGCTGCTGGGTTACTCTTGCCATCACTATCTGGCTTCGGTTATATTTGCTCGAGGTCCTGGGCCTGCCAGCGACCTGAGTATGCTGCGCAGATAGTAACGGGAAATGAATCGTAGAGACAAACACGAGAAAAGAAACAACATGCGTGCTTTGCCGGCGCTGTGATGTTGCAGGTCGGCGAAGTATGCCCGAAGAGCGAGGCGAGCGCAGAGTTTAATCACTGGCAGCTTCGGGCGAGAAAACCCCTTTTCGTCTGATCCACAACAAGCTTCGCGTTCTCCTCTTCCCTGTACTTGTAGTACTTCCCTTTCCCTACTAGATCAATAGAGCTACATTGGAGTCTTGCATTGCTAGTGTTTACTCAGCGGGAACCATGACCAGTGCATGGTAAGTAGCTGTAGGAATAAAATGCCATTAGACTTTTTGACAACCTTGTCAGTTGGGTTTGGAATTTTTTTCGACAGGAGATTCTCGATTCAACCTCATAAATAAATTTAACGACCTGACGCGAGTCACACGATCGGCGACATACTTCAAGTTATTACTTGAAGAAAGCGCTCCACACTAACTGGAACGCTCGCTAAGCGACATTCCACATTTTAGTGAACGTGAAACGTTGAACCTTGAGCTTGAGTAGTGACTGAGTCCACTTCTCAGAAATTTTGGGTATTATCCGAGCCAACTCGACTCGGAGACTCTGCCGCCGGTGGAGCTCATATACTAAGCGACGGCCGTCTCCGACGAAGCCAAACCAAAGACGGTCTGTCTTCTCCTTTATCATATCATTCATATGAATCATGATTTACCCAGGTCCGCGGTGCTCGTTGGCCAATCTTAATTGTCGCACCACCAAGGTGATAACTCCAAGTACTAAGTGACAGAGCAGATGTGTACGTTCGTCACTGTCGGCGGACGCATTGTGTCTGCCACCGAGACGTTCATCTACTACATGGACCGAGCATACACAAAATGCCCCTCGAATATTTGTATCCCCGCTTGTCGCGTCCTGTCGATCTAACAAAATTTCGCTGTTTTTCGCTCGCACAGGCTCCGCGTTCGCATCGCGGTTACTCGGGGACCACCTCCACCCTGCCTCGAAAATGGTGCGCGATTTTGGCTGATCCGGGTTACGAGAGGTTCGACTCCCGTATGTCGTTTTGCGATATTGTCCGTCAATCGCGCGAAATTGACTGACGAAGTTCCAGTGACTCAGAGGTGCGCGTCCAAATCGGACTGTGCTGTATGTATTCATTTGATTTGCTCGTATGCATTGTAGTCTGTTGCACTTAAAGTGGTGGTTCCCGTCCCGAGGCTCTAGACATCTTCACTGAACCTTCAGTTGCTCTGCCAGGGCAAATTCTGGTGTCGTTGACTCTTGCTCATAATCATTTCATCCTCACAGAGTATATGATTAGATCTGAGTTTGTGTACTCTGTTGGGGCCGTTCTTGGCGCTGCACTCCTGCTCAGTGCGTGGCGGAAGCGCTTGCTCAGACAGGGACTACCCCTGCCTCCTGGACCGCCCGGGCTTCCCTTGTTCGGCAACACTTTGGAGATTAACCCTGCCTACCCCTGGTTATCATATGAACAATGGAGAGAGAAATATGGTGCGTCCCCGGACGAATGCAACATCACCCTCACTGAATATCGATTCCTTCAGGCAACTTGGTATACATCAAGATGCTTGGCATGGATTTCATCGTCATAAATAGCGCGAAAGTTGCGCACGATCTCTTGGATCGACGGTCAAGCATATATTCTGATAGACCTTGTATACCTGCAACCGAATTGTGCGTCGTTTTTCGCTCTCGGCCGTTGCACGTAGAAACGAGTTGGAATGACGGGTCGCACCTAGATTCGGTCTGAATTTCGGCTCGGGTCTTCTTCCGGAAGGCAACGTGTGGAGGTTGCATCGAAAGCTGTTCAATATCGCTTTCAGCAAGGACGGGGTGCGTCAATATAAGCCAGTGGCGTTGAGAAAGGCCTGTCAACTCGTGCGGAACTTGTTCGATTCACCAGAGGACTACGCAGAACACTGTAAGACGTACGTTTTTCTCACTCATTATACGAAGACGTCATTTCACGATGTTTTCCCAGCTTTGCGGGGGCGGTCATCATGGCTGTGGTGTATGCGTACGAAGCTGCACCCAAGAACGACCCTTTCGTGGCAAAAGCATATCGCATTCATAGCTTTATCGTGAAGGTGTTGACCCCCGAGTGGTCCGCTCTACTGCTCGCATTTCCATTCTGTATGTCCGCTCTGATGTGATATTGATTTTTCGTTGATTTTTGATGTCTTAGTGTCGCATATCCCATCCTGGCTGCCTGGAGGGATATACAAGCAGCGAGCTGCGGAATGTCGCGCACTCGCAGCAGACGTATTAAACAGCCCTGTCGAATATGTCGAAAATGAGATGGTAAATGCATCTCACGTCAAGTCGATCGGATTTGAGAAACTTTACTTCACTAGGCTGCTGGAACTGCGAGACGGTCGCTCGTTCGGGATTTCTTTGAGGAAGAAGACAATAAAGTATACAAAGGCGTCATGAAAGATGTTGTAGCATCTACCCTCCTAGGTAAGTCGAACGCATTCCTCTTGGCTGAACAAGAATTCATGATGTCGTGCAGGTGGTACAGATACTGTGGGTGGTCAAACTATTTACGACAGGCTTGGCTTAATATTCTTTCAGACTGATTCATATCTTCGCGTCTTTCTTCTCGCCATGGTGCTCCACCCCGAGGTGCAAGCCAAGGCTCAGGAAGAGATTGATCGGGTCGTTGGTCCTGAACGACTGCCCAACTTCGACGATAGGTCTAATCTGCCATATGTAGAGGCAGTTTATATCGAGACGTTCCGTTGGCGACCGGTATTGCCTACATGTAAGTGATTCGATTCAGATACACTCATCTGAGATCAACCCGTGCTTGTAGCACTTCCACACATGACCACGACTAGTGATGTATACGAAGGCATGTACATCCCTAAAGGTGAGTTCAATATTATTATAGGCGGAGCCTGACGAAGCTTCATGGCTGCAACTTAGGCGCCGTCATCGTCCCTAATATTTGGTATGCATATACCAAGTAATCGTCGAAGATGTTCAAGCTAAATCTAGTGCAGGGCGATGGGACGGGACCCGACGCGGTTCGACGATCCGATGGCCTTCATGCCCGAGCGCCATCTCGCACCCAATGGAGCCGTCGCCGAAGGCGCAACACATCATACCTTTGGTTTTGGCCAGTGAATACGCAATCTCGATTTTTTCTTGAGTGGGTAGTACTGAAAGATATTTACAGTCGCATCTGCCCTGGAAAGCATTTGGCGGATCTGAACGTCTGGGCGGCCGTCGTGACAATGCTTGCGACCTTGCAAGTCGCAAAAGCCCGTGACGAATCTGGAAACGAAATTGATGTCAAGGGGGAATTCACGAGTGGACTCGTAAGGTGGGAATTATCCTGCAATATTTGCGGAGTTGTTACTTACCGATTGCTATGATGATAGCTCTCCGAAACCATTCTCGTGCTCTATTACTGCGCGCTCTCCGTGCGTGAAGGATATCATTCGAACAGAAGAAGAATATGAGTACTGAGCACGGTGCCGGAGTTGGATCGGAGAACTAGATGCCTCCTAGGCTCAGTAACGTAACGAGGCGAAAAAGGAATGGAAAACGTAATATGATCAGCAAACAACGGGCAAACTGTTGCAGTATAGAATACAGAGAGGTCTACATTGTTGAGTGTAACTGAGCTGTGTGTTGAAGTATAGTGGTATGTATCCTGCTATCCAGTGGACCGATTAGTGTGATTCGATGGCAACCGATTCTTCCTCTTTTGATGAACCAAAGATCATTCGGTAAAACTCAGGCCCCTCTCGAATCAATGCCTGTCATTCAGACACACGTTGAGTTACGAAAGGACTCCGAGCGTGACCGGGCTCACAATGATAACCTCGACGGCGATGAGAGCAATAATTACTAATTCCATGCGATGCGACGAGGACTGGAAAGGTCTGAGCACATTGGACGTGAAGCTACAACACTCATGCATACCTCTGTAAGCAGCTGTCTGAGGGTTGATTGAACCTGCGTTCAGATTTAAACATTGAGACAAGGGCGAGTGAATCGACGAGTTGAAAAAATCACCTCGGTAGCATAAGTGATCTTCTCGTTAACCGCATGCGTGCGCGCCTTGACCTCCAGCGCGGCAGTCATAGATTTGAAAAGGCCCTCGAGCTCTGGCTCGGCCCAGTACAGATCCGGGGTGTCCGAGAAGTTCTCCCGGTTAAGGTTTAGCCCTTGGCGGAACTTCATCAGGACGCCCAGCTTCTTGATGAGGGCCTGGCGCCCGAGTCCAGGTTTTCCAGTTTTTTCGAGCGAATGGGGGAGCTGGGCGACAGAGAGGAGGTATGCCTCGAGTGATTCCTCAATCACAGCGAGCGCAGTGGACCTGGAGAGCGCCTGGGAGAAGGCGTACCGAGCGAGGAGTGTGCTCAAATCGAGAGACGGGTTCAATGGGGTAAAGGAAGCATCGTTCACGGGATCTTGCAGTGGTGCGACGCGTCCGAGGATGATCAAGTCACCCTGTATTCGGGTTTTCCTACAAAACGAAGAGCAGGGAAGGGCAATCAGTCGTTTCGTTTCAGAAGGAACCTGGCGCGTGCAAAAGTGGCTCCTACTCGCTGGGGTCCGTCACAAATTCGAGTTCTTCCGTCTCGGGATCTCGGAGCGAGCCGACCTCGCAAGGAGCGAGTATGTCTCTTGCAAACTGGCGTGCTTCATCTTCGCTCAATCCCCAGCAAACGAAGCTGCCGTTCCCGAACACGAAAATCTCGCCGTCCTGACCCCAACGTGGGATCCACCATGCATCGTGGAGTTTCTGGGAATCCGGTGTAAGGCGAGGGCGTAGGCGAGTGGGGAGGTAGCGTTCGGCGGTGGCGAAAGTCAATACGGGCCTGATCGGGCTGCGAGTTGGGGTCGGATTTGAACGAATGGGAAGCGAAGCAGAGGCCGTACGTCGAAGAGGTGTGCTAGCCTTTGGCTTTGGCTTCAGTGACTCGGACTCGACAGAACTGGACAAAGCGCGCGAAAAGGATGGGACGAGAGGTGGTCGTACTAGCACCCGCGAAGATGTCAGCGGAGAACGCGTGGATGCACGCAAAGCACGAGCGTAGAATGCGTTCATCGTTGTAGACACTTTACTTGAATTGTCACACGCTTACTTATAGCTCCTACCGCGAGTCCTCCCAGTGATCCCGCTCCTCGAGCCAGACGTCATCGCTCAATTCCTGCCGCCCAGTTCGCGTTGTTCAAGGTGAGGTGCTGATACCATCATGACGCGGACTCGTGCTCATTTCTTTCTTGATCCATGTATGTTACCTCTGAGAAGGAAAGGTCTACGTCTTGTTCGCTATTCTTCCTCGCTCGCCACAGGTGGAACGAAGCTGTTGTACTCTGTTAAGCGAACGCACGCGGAATTTCTTCCACCGAACTGAACGATCCCATTGTCCGGCTTTGTATATAAGTTGGCCATATGCTGGTACTATGCCGCTGGGGTACGACGCGCCGGATCAGCATTTGCAGGCAGTTCCATTGCGCTCAAGAACACGCCCCGAACACGTTCTTCGACAATAGTAGTAATATTGCGGAACGTTGAGCGCGCGTGTTCAACAATGCGGGACTTGCCAGTTTGGTTTGAGCAATCACGTTGCATTGGCAACACGCACCGCTGGTGGCAAGGGCTCGCATAGTCATGCAACTCTTCCGCGGCCCAGAAGATCAGCTAGACGAGAAACACAATAATGATGGTCAGGTACGCCCCAGGCTCGTCCCGTCAAACACGACACCGGAACTTATTCAACCAAAAATACAACAGGCACCCGCCAATGTCCAACTTGAGGACCGGGAGGACGTCACCGATACTGAAGAGCTCGACTCTCAGTGTGAGACGTCCAGCACGAATGGCTCTATTGCAGCTAGCACTGGTACCGCGCGCAAAAGGCGGCGACGGGTCCAGGTAAAGGCCACCTTTGTCGCCACTCCGAACCCGTCCAAGAATATTACCACAAAGGGGCGCAAGAAAACACCCATCATGAAGACAGAGGAACTCCAGGAAGCCCTCACGGATGGAGCTCGCTTTACTGCGTCATATGCCTTTGATATATTCAAGTACGCAATCCTGAGGATGCGCAGACCGCTCTCGTGGATTCTGGTTCTATACATGCTTGCTTGGTTAGCATCTTTCATCACCCCTGCTATCCGCACCGTGCTCTCTCCCTTGTGCATCATTCCGGGCATATCATCGAGTTCGCTATGTGTGCCCGTCAAGCCACCTCCTCCCGTGAACTTCGAGGAACTCGTCCATTTGCAAGGCTCGACGTTTGAGAGACTGGTAGGAGAAACGACAGGCAGTTCGCAGCTGTCGATGGGGGTCCTAAGGTCAGAGATGGCCACGCGGGATCTCTCCCTCTTGGTGCGCTTCAGCAGTCTCAAGTCGAAAGACAGCATCGCAGATTCGCTCGACACGATCTCGGCGGATGCAAAGCGGGCAGGCCGGGGATTGAGTAGACTGGACTCAAGAGTCGTTGGTGCGATCGACGAGTGCGTGTTTTCTGCCGTTCGTCTCTCGTGCGCTAATTGTTTCGTGCAGGGTGATGGCGCTGAATAATTACGCGATGGCCACCATTGAAAATGCACACAAAAGGGCACCGTCACGAGTACTGCAGGCTGTTTCCCCATTCAAGCTAGGGCCCACCGCTGAGGAAATCATCACTGAAGCGTTCGTTATCGCAATGGACCAATCAGAACGAGTGATAGAGAAGCTTGTACTGGAAGCCGAAGTCTCTTGGCAGAACCTCGATCAACTGGACGCGGATATTACTGTGCTACACGAGATAGTCAAACATGAAGACAAGCACACGACGGCGGAGCGGGATGAGCTTCTCGTTCAAATGTGGACCAAATGGGTTGGCAACAAAAAGGCCGTGCGAGATTATGACGATCGTCTAGCGTTGCTCAAGAACCTCGAAGAGTATAGAAAACAAGCGGCTGTGCGGGTCAAGGCTACTCTGCGAGAGCTGCACGCAATGAGCGACGATCTAGAAGTGCTGCGGGATAGGGTGGCTGCTCCTGGGCTGCTTGATAGCAAGGTGCCTCTGCATGTCCACATAGACAGCATCCAGAACGGACTGGAAAGGTTGCGGGAGTGGCGTATGGCGTCGCGGGGGCAAAGGATAGGATACGACGAGACGGTGCGGATGATAGTAAACGACTGATCTATACCTTGTTCACAGGTCATTCAATTATGGTTGAGCGAATTTCTCGCTGTGGAAAAAAAAAAAGTATGTAGACTAACTCTGTAAAGCCAGTCTTCAATATGTACTATTTCACCACTTCTCCGTCCCTTTATCAAGTTTTTCCAATCTTTCATACTCCAGGCGTAAGAACTCGGAAGGATGGGGGCATTACCAGGTTCTCGAAGTCTCTAAGCAGTCAAATGCTCCTTCCAGTGCTTCCATGACATCGAAACAATGCAACATATACTGGAATTATTCCTGGTGCGCGGCGATGCAATATATGCGCTTGCTTAAGCGTTCACTAGCTTCTCCAACTTGGGTTAGAGCCGTAAACTTGATACTAGTTGGGAATAAGCACCCCGAGTGCGACTCCGCCGGTAGTCCACGGACCCGGCAGTGCCAACGTGCATTCCTAAGCACATGATATCCCTGGGTCATATTCTCATTATCAGCGTCCATGGACATTCGTATACTTTGGACCCTAGATCTAACGAACTCGGTGTGCACTACACCCCTTTCTCTTGGTTCAACAAGTGAAATCAACACGGTAATGATCCGCCACTAAGAATGGAGGATCGCTCAGGTGTTCTGTGTTGGGCGTACGAGTTTGTAATTGCGCGTGCCGATGGACTTTGGTCGTGCATCCCTTCTGCAACTACGCGACCGCGAGCTTGATCACGAAATCACCGTGGAACAACGGAAATCAGATGTAGCCAACGGGTTATTATAGATGGTGACCCAAATTGCCACGATGGAGTGTCTGACAGCTTGTCGTCTTGCGGCTATTGTTGGTTTAATTCATGTATCAATGGCTCGCCTCGGTCTTGCTGATCTAGCCAACCGACTAATTCAATGTCTGGGCAAAATGGCACAACGTTGCACAAATAATATATACATGGCGCGAAACCATATTCCAGTTACTCTATGTAGTCGGCGCAAGGATTAGTACATGCGAGTGACGAGATGTTTGCACGGAACCTACCTCTACTTACGGAGCCATGGTGCTGGACCCGAGCAACGTCCCGCCATTCAAGTTCTCTATTCGTCCTCGTAGCCTTGAACAGGTCTCCGTGCACGTTTCGGAACTGAGAGGCAGGAAAAGGATAATCGACTATGAACAATACAGTCAACAGTCACGGGTGCTCACGAGGGTATGTGGTTGGTATGCGCTCAGCGGGGACGTAACCAAAGTACTTTTGCCGGATCGATGGGACCGTCAAAGCGAAAACAGGGCCCGCAGTCCCCATGAGACAAGACCAGAAAATGACCGGTTGTTCATGTGCAAGGTATTGCTGCGGATATCATTAATAAAGGATTCCATACGAATACCGAGTACTTGCAAGGTATTTATAAGTCCTCCTAAACGGTGAGACGAGGGATGCCATGAGGGCGCTTTGCTTGGTTGACCTAAAGTTCACGAGGACGAAAACGGAAACAATGTTTGGACCTGTGTGCACATCTTTGGCAAAGGCTTTGGAAATAAATAACTCCTATAAGTCAAAACTTCTGCTGAATCTATTACACGGCGGCTACGTTTACAACCACATTCCTACATACAAAGATGATAAAGGTACAAATTGAATGGTTGTAAAATCCGCGAAATTCAAGTTCACCGAGACCCAAGACAGCCCTTGACAATAAGATGGGGATCACAATACAAAGTAGATATCGATACAAAGGAATAGATTTGATGTGCCGAACCCTATAGGTATACTTTGCTCTTCTGGCTGGATTAGTTTGTCTACACTTGAATCGGTGGCGTCGTGTCTTGACTATCAGGACGTCGACACTTAGTAGCTGAGGCAGCAAGTCTTTCGATATCTTCTACGCTGACTTTACGTAGTCCGCTTTTGATCATGCAGGCGGTCGACACAAGTTGCATAACCGATCTCTGGTACAAGTGTTTTGGTATCGGCAGCGAGTGCTCCCTTGGATCCGAGGCATGGCCGGGTTCTTGGGGTACCAAAGTTTCCTTCTCAGATGACGGTGCGCCGGTTGCCTGATTTTTACTTGTAGGATTTACAACTGGTCGGGAATAGGGACTCACCTGTGCTATTAAAGCCCTCGCAGCCAACTTTTTCTGTTTCCTCATCTTATATTCACTGAGAGGGGCTCGTCCTTCCGCCGCCGCCGCCCTCATCTCCACGTCTTTCCTCCTAAGCCTTCGCATTGTGCTTTCGGATAATGACTGACCCTCCTTTAAGCTTAGCAGGACTGTTTCGAGAAGGCCCATATGAGGAAGGGGGATAGTCATGGCAAGTCTAAGAATGTCATCGCCTCCGATAACGGGGGTGAAGTCCCCAGGGCATATAGGTAGGATCAACGGTAGTTCAGGGATGTCATCCAAGTTATTGTACAGAAGGAAGGAATACGCCAGTCCGAGAAAGCCGGTGCCCACGCAAGGTGTCTTGACGCTCGCGAGACTGAATGTGGTCAGATCTGACAAGAGATGTCGCGTAGGTGGTTGATAACGAATGCATGTAGCTACCATCCTCCAGAACGTGCGAGCGGTGGAGGATTTTGGACCGAGATCGCGCAGCTTTGTCGAGACGAAAGTTTGGGCTACTGTGTGGTGAACCATCCCGTTCGCCGGTGAACAAGTTGTGACGAGAACAGATGTACTAAGACCTGCGTTGATCCACATGGTGCGTCGGTTCGCATGGGATGGAGAAGGAGGTTCGACTCACAACGCACGCCTTCAAGATCACGTGGGGATTGGTGACGCGGGCCCAATTCTTGATTGCTCGTCCATGATCGATTGATCGGTGTACGTTGTATATGGCTTATCAAGCTCTTTCCGAGTCAAGGTTGTCGCTTGGACTCAAACAGTCCGATATAGTACCGATGTGCGTAATAAGTAACATAAACGGGAGGTTTCTGAAAAAAAAGCTTACTTTATGATTATTCTAGGGACTTGAAGTAGCTGTGCCGGCACAGACTGTGTCACAGCCTACAAATCTAGCACTACTGTACTAGTGTCGCCGTGATCCTCGTCTACTTGAAACTAGGCTCTGATAGGCCGTATCGTCCAATAATCCCGTGGTCACCTTCAGTTACTTATTCGGTGACCTCTTCGGCCTCTTATTCGGAAGCGACTTACTTGGACGGAAAATTATTTCTGTACCTCTCATAGACTCCCAGTCTCGGAAAGCAGAGCCCGCACGACAAAGTTTCAGGCCTTTCGAAACCTCAAACTCCAAGCCGTATGTCTTTCGAAAGTGATTCGCTTACTATTTGCGGCGGGGACGCTATTCTCAAAGATTCCGTCGACGCTTCAGACGACCAATTGCAGCCTTTCAACGACGCAAAGGTCGGGATATTGGGAGCTGGAATCGCTGGTCTCTACGCAGCTTTGATACTAGATTCGCTTGGCATCAAGTATGAAATTCTGGAGGCCTCTCACCGCACTGGCGGTAGAATGTTCACATACAAATTTCCTGGTGGGGATGAATATGACTATTATGTTTGCTTTTTCGCGTCTCGAATAATGTTCTCCCATTGATTTTCTTGTTTGTCCAGGAAGCTGGCGCGATGCGTTTCTCACTCCCAGCAAAGAATGGTCAAGGACAGTACAAGAATGGTATCACGAACAGATTAGCGAAGCTGATCGAATATGAACCGTTGAACCAAGGTCGAGATCGCCTCAAAGATACCCTCATACCCTTTCATTTCCAGGTTAGACCAGGTTCGAAACCAGGCATCCACTATGTCAATGGCACCCATGTACCACCATTTGGAGCTCAAGCCATGGGCGTGGATGATGCTTACATTCGAGCCGGAGTGGAAGCAATTCTCAACGATATTACTGAACCATTCGTTCGGATGCTTCTAGAAGATGTCAAAACTGGAGAGAAGAAGGGATGGGAGATGCTTATGGCCAACGATTCGTATACCCTCCGGTCATACATGGCGACAAAATACATACCTAGTGCTCACCTCGGCCTTCCTCCTGAACATCTTCCTAGCAACGTCATCAACTGGTGTAGACTTCTTCTTGGATCCGAGAATGATAATTCGTTGTCAAATACTGTTCTGTTATCTATGCTGCTCCCATTTTCTGCGACGGGTGGAACCAACCGCGAGGATTTGGAATGGAAGTGTTTCGAGTAGGTTCCTTTACTGGCATCAAATGACCTTATTCATATTTATATTGGCCATGTAGGGGTGGATCAGAGACCCTGCCGAAGAGAATTGAAGAGTATTTAAGGAAGAAGGGGAACTTCATCCGATTCAACAGCAGAGTCACGGCTATAAGCCAAAGTCGTACAGTCATAGATATTCCGATCTACCTCATGGATTCCCAACCTTCTATCCATTCCGACGAGTCTTTGGACGACTTTATTGTAGTCGAAAAAGATCAGATTACAGATATCTTGACTAGCGCTGGCACTCGGCAAGTCGACATCCCAGCTGTGGCAGTTACGGTAAATGGCAACGAAACGCACGATTATTCGCATGTCATATCCACTATACCCCTTCCTGTTCTTCGTACCATCGACTTGAGCGGCGCTGGCCTGGATATCATGCAAAGGAATGCCGTAAATGAGCTGGACGATTATCCTGCACTCAAGATCGCGATACTGTTCAAAACGAATTGGTGGACCACGAAACTGGGTATTGTGGGTGGTCATTCGGTGACAGATCTCCCGCTCCAGCAGATTATATACCCATCGTATGGTGTTAACTCGAATAAGCCATCCAAAGTACTCGTCGCTTCTTACACCTGGGGTGGAGACGCACTCCGACTCGGCACTCTTGCCACTTCCGTCAGACATCCGGAAGCTTTGAAGGAGCTCGTACTTCGTAACCTAGCAGAGGTGCACGGTGGATTGCATCCAGACATGACTCACGCGTACTTGGAGGAACAGTTCGTCGACATGGATGTTAAAGGTTGGGTTCGGGATGAATATGCGATGGGTAAATCGAGAAAGCCGTTCTTGATGGTAGGCTGACGGTTTATTTCCTTTCTCAGTGGCGTCGACCTTCTTCAAGCCCGGCTACTATCGAGATCTGTACCCTTCGCTCACTCACCCTGCGGCAGGGAGTCGTTTACACTTTGCAGGTGAAGCTATAAGTAAGTATCACGGGTGAGTAGCGTTTCCATGAGAACCCTACGAGGATCCGTGCCCATGGAGTTATTTACTAGCTGGGTTGTTGGCGCGCTCATCAGTTCTTGGAGAGCCGTCCGCGAGTACCTCGAAGTTACAGAACAAGATGAGAAGATGAATAAGTTCAAGGCGCTGTGGGGCGAGAACCCCGAGTGGTACAGCATGCCTCCCTCGTAAGGATCCAAGCCGCACAGTGGATGAGCAAGCCGATCACCGTTTCAAACTTCATCAATCATCCAAACAACCCATTCGCAACTAATTTCAGACCTCTTGAGCATGTCTATAGTAGTATTTCGCGGATTTTTAGCCCTTCAAGTTCAAGTTCGGAGTTCTCTCTCCCGCTCGTGCTTCTGGGTACAAGTTCTTCCCCATTCCTGAACACATAACCTAGGGGAGACAAGTCGTGGGAATGATAAAGTTCATAGACTCACACATTGGGTCCTCTTGTAACAATGTTGCTCGACTTCTGTGTAGCAAGTTGGGCCTTAGGTCGTTATTCCATCTAATTAAAGTCACGTGCAGCTAAAGATAATTCCCAAAATGGAAATAAGGACGAAGGCAAGTTGACTCATTGCACACGCGTCATGTCTGCAGTCCCGTCTACACCAAAGGCCCATCTGACCTCGACAAACCCAGCACAGACACCAGCAACAGCTCGTGTTGCGAGAGCGAACACCCTGCTATCATCACCGCATTATTCGACCACTCGAAGGCACTCCTTATATGGTACCGAGGACCGCGACGTGATCGATCCGGGGTCGCGCATATGGAAGGTTGGCTTTAGTGGAGAAGGAAAACCAAGAGATATCTTTTACGCTGATAAATCCAACAATGGGGCTCTGTGGGGTTGGAG
>JBBPRP010000047.1:0-32208 GCA_038093135.1 Leccinum longicurvipes
TTAATTTTAAAGTAATTATTAGAATTAATAATTAACAATATTAATTTATTTGTCAGTATATTTATTTTTTATAATAAATATATAATTTTTTAATCTATTTGGATGTACTTTGCTACTCTATTAAAGACGACCGCCCCAGTCAAACTGCCAACTAGTCAGCTATTTCCTCTTAAATTTTATAAATAAGAAGATAAATACCAGTTCCACCTCAGACCTAAGGTTTTCCATAGATGTCAAATCGACTCCCTATTATCTGTATAACCGAGGTAATAGAACATTTATATGATAACTAGCTACAGTAAAGCTGCATGGGGTCTTCCCGTCCTCTTTGAGGTAACCCGCATCTGCACGGGTAATTCAATTTCACTGAGCAAGTTGTTGAGACAGTGAAGCCATCGTTAAATTATTGATACCGGACCACATTTAATGGCCAATTTATTTTGCTACCTTAGGATCCTCATAGTTAAGACCGCTATTAACCAATTTTTTGTAAAGAAACAGTTACCTATTATTATTACTTATTAAAATGGCATTGGGCAAATCTCACTACCTATACTATTATTTTCATAATTGCAGATAGTTGTGTTTTTAGTAAACAGTCGGGGCTTCCGATTTTGTGCCACCATATATATAAATTAATAGGAGTTATTAATTTACTAAATTCATGGTTCCTCTTCTTGTCGAACTTATGAGGATAATTTGCCGAGTTCCTTAACAACTTTTAGCTCTACGCCTTAGTATACTCTACCTACGAACCTGTGTCGGTTTAGGGTACGGTTGTGCTTAGATACTATATTTAAATAAAACTAGCCTAAACCATTAAATTACTTATTAATTAGCTCTCACTATACAATATTATATAATTTAACTTCTACTAATTTAAGATTTTTTGCTTATACAAATATAAATTTTTTAAAATATTTAATAATACACAAATGACTAGTTTGATATTATTAAATACAATTTAATATTAATTTTTGATATAAAACTATTAGAATATTCACTCTAATATAATAAAATTATAAGACTAAATTAATATATAGAATCGAAGTTATTCAAAAACATCTTTTTCCTGGCCCAATTAGTAAAATTTACTATAATATTTTATTATTATAATCATATTAAATATTCACTTAATATAATACAAGAACAATTCAATATTATCTTTAATAAATTGTCTTAAAATTTAATAAAATTAATCTTCTATCATTATAATTACTTACAATGAAATTCTATGTGTAAATAATATTCTCCATTTGGACTTTCAAAGCTATACTCATCAGCCAAAACGTTGGTTTTGTACTTTAGAGACCGCATTAACATTAGTAGATTTAATCTTTAGCTAATAACCCTTTCGTATTCGGCGAGAAAGTTTATACTTTCTTTTTACGTTACTCATGTCAGCATTATCTCTTCAGATTCCTATTATATACAATGTAACACTGTAAATTGTGGGTTTGTATCCCTTTCCTAGAGGAATATTTTATTTAAATTATCTGAATGTTCTACTACCTAGATTTTAAATATAGATAATTATTTCTATCTTTAAAATTAACACGATATCGGTTGATTATTTTAGACCCGTTAAATCTTCGGAGCAACAATCTAAGGGTTGATACGTTGATACACGTTCATTATAAGTAGCGACTACCAGGCTCACTTTTCAACTGCATTCAATTTGTAACTTCCTTTATTTCACTTAATAATCATTCGGGACCTTAATCAGTGTTCACGGCTGTTTCCGTCTTGACTATCCAACTTATCATGAATAGTCTGAATATCTACCATCTATTTATGTAATTCCGAGATTTATTTCCATTGGTAAGATTTTTACGTCCCCGCAAATTAAACTCCTATTAAAATTAATTAATATTCGTATGGAATTACCGTGCTGTACCTCCATAAATATTGTGTAGATGTCATACTAAAATATGTTTCGTAGAAAACCAGCTATCACCAGGTCAGATTGGCATTTCACCGCTTTCCAAAAATCTTCGGAGAATTATGCAACATTCAACCGTTCGATCCTTTAATAATCTGTTCTTGGAAAGATCACCTGGCTTCGGGTCTAATAGCAGTAACTTAACCCATATAATTATATATAGTCGCTTTCGCTTAGGCTTTAAACCTCGCTACTTCTATTAACTTGCTGACCCATTATGCAAAAGGTACGCCATTGTCACGTTCCAAATTATCATTTTGTGACTTTGACTGCTTATAGAGTTACTAATTCATGATCTATTTCACTGCGTGTTATTTACATTCGTTCGAACAAAATGTTCGATAAGAACTAATATTATTTGTATCTTTATTTCTTTTCTACAAATAATATTATTCTACACTCTTTTCAACTTTTCCCTCACGGTACTTTTCACTATCGCTAAATTTATAAATACTTAGCCTTAGAGGATGGTTCCCCTATATTCCGACAAGTTTTCTCTCATCGTACTTAAAAATAATAAAAATCTAACATATAAAATACAGGTCTCATATTTAATTCACCTTCTTAGTTGTAATCGTAATTACTATGTATTAATTATCTAAATAATTATCATATCTATCTATATTCATTAAGCATTTAGTTCTTACTAATATTTTAGTAGAATTTAAATTATTAAAATATAATAATAGCTAATATTCCTTCATTAAATTTAATAAAATTTTTAACTAATTCATATATTTTAACTTAATTTTAATTTTAATTATACAAGCTATAAGTTAAAATCATTTCATTTATTAAGTTTACTTTAATGTAATAGTGATAATTTTTTTATTATAAGTTAGATTTTGGCTAATCCGATTTCACTCACCATTACTTTCGGAGTCTCGGTTGATTTCCTTTCCTTTCCTTATTGAAATGTTTTACTTCAGGAAGTTTTAATAAAAAGGTTTCCCTTAGGATTGTCTCATCTCGTAATTTTCTTATTCCTAATAAAATGAATTTTATTAAATATAAGCAATATGTAGACTTTTGGCTATGGAGCCTCCTTTTATATAAATTTGCTAGTAATCCTTAATAACCCCTTTAAAATACTCATTATTTATTTATAAAATAAATTATTTGATGTTGTACAATATTGTCATCGATACTTTTATATTTTATAATAAAAAATTTTAAATAACTAAAAATTGAAAAAAGTATACTTATCTCAATATAAATTATTTAGCGGTATATCAGAATTTAATAAAATTAGCAATTCAGTTGATAAATTATCTATTAATATTATCTCACCCTTATCTAATACCCAATATATTACATTTCAATTAGTATATAAATTATTTTATGTGGGATACACATAAAATTTAGTTTATCTAAAATTTTAATTAAATATAATTTGTTTATGCAGGCTATTATTCTTATATAGAATATTTTTAATCGGAGGTTTAGAGAGTTTAGGGATTGAACCTAATGCGAATGACAGATGGAAAACAATAACATCTTTTTATATATGTTGAATATAAACTATATCGCTTACTTTTTACTCTCTTGAGTTATTTTAGCTAGATTAAAAATTAGAACAGATATGCTGTCCGTATTATAATTTTTAGTGAATTTTTAACTACTTTTAATTTATTTGCTTAAATAATGGAGGAGGTGTGATTATAAAATTAATTGAATTAATTCCAATCCTCTATTTTTATTTTGGATGGATCAATAGTTTCTTTAGTAAATTTATTTACTTTATTATATGGATTTTCACCAATCATTGGCATTTCGCTTTTATTAGAAATAGTTTCAGGTAATTTACTTGTAGATGCTTTAGGAGTTTCTAAATTATCTTCTTTACTAAATAATCTTTCATATTCTTATCTTTCTTCAGATCTTAATTCATCCGTTGGAGAATAATTTCTTTTATCTTTATTTAATAGTTCTTGTAAATCTTTTTTATATTCAGAAACAATACCAGAAGTAAATTTAGAATTATCAGGTTTAGGATTATCATCTTCAGTGAAGATATTTAAATCTTCTCCAGTTAAATAGCTTAAGCCAATTATAATAAATTTATGGATAAATGTACACCCAACAAATATAGTAAAGTATTCTTTAGGTAAATATTCTTCAATTTTATTAGTTATAGGTTCTATTACCGGTTCTATGATTTCATTTACATTAATTTGAGGATTATAGTAGTATAATAATATAGGAATAATAAACATTATAGGGATTATCCAATAAGAATTACTTGGAGTTTGATTTACAACTTTATCTATTACTTTAACTTCTTTTTTATATTGAAAGAAATCTATAGGATCTTCAATTTCTTCTATATCTTCAATTCCAAACCATTTATTATATAATATTCTTAAATATTTAATAATATTATTAAATAAGGTATTAATTTCATTTAATATGTCATAATCATAATAGATTATTGATAAATTAAATAAAGATAAAATTGCTATTATAGCACTACTTAATTTAATAAAATATATAAAGTTAGTAAATAGGTACTTTAAAGGTTTATAAATTATATATAACCACTTATGTTTCATAAAATATTTCCATAATTTAGTATAAGTATATTGGGCACCAATTTTAGAAAATAAAGATGCAAGGAATTTAAAGGTAAATTGTAATAATTTTAATATTAATTTCATTGGGATTTTCTCGTTTAACTATGGAATTGACCACTAATAACTATGGAATAAAGCCAAATTTAATTTGTCCATTATTTAAAATGTCCTCTTTTAATATAAAAGTATATTATATATTATATATAATAATTGGTAAATTCCATCGAAAAATAAATTAAAAATAATAATGAATACAAATAATATAAACCAAATATTTCAAAAAGTTTTAAAAAATCTATCTATAGTTGGAGTAAGTCTTAGTATATTTAATACCTATAGTAATCAAATAACTGTACAAAGTTTAAGAGATGTGTTAGAAAATGAAAGAAATAAAAACCATGAATTATCTATGAAAATTAATAATTTAGTAACTGAAAATGAATCTAATGATAAAATAGAAATTGTACTTAGAAAAAGTTTAGATGATCAAGGAAATAAAATGGATTTATTAAATAATAAAATTAATAATATGATTGATAATAAATTATTTAATGAAACAACTGTTACTGATGTAAAAACACGGTTAAAGATGTTAATAAAGAATTATTAGAAATAATTAATAAAATAGATGATTGTATTAACAATAATTTTGTTGATTTAAATATTTTTGATAAAATAATAACCTATATTAATAGTTTAAATTATTTCCAAAGTTTAGCTTTATCTCATTTATTTACCATAATTCTTATATTTATATTGTTAATTGATTTAATGAGTGTATATTTTAGTGATTATTTAATTGAAAATTTTAACATTAAAGAAAAATATCCTAGAATATATAAATTATTAGAAATAAGAAGAAAATTTAGAATATTTTATATAATTAAAGATTTTATAATAATAATTGTAGCCTTAATTGCCTTAGCTATCTTAAATATTATGTTATTTATTAATTTTACTTTATAATCCCCTACCTTCTACTTATATAAAGAAATAGAATAACAAATTATCATCCCTCCTCCAAAATTAATTCAAAGGGAAAATGAGTATTATTTAAAACCGTCTTAAAAGGGTTCTTGAAAAAGCTTAAAACTAGGTAAAGTATTATTATACCTCAACAAACAAGAAAAAACATCAAATAAAGATATCTTTAAATAGCTTATTACACAGGGTATAGAAAGGTTAATTGTATGAAAAATCTTTGTATAAACCCCAAATTCTTTTGGCCATTTTGAAAAAATGTCCTCTTTTAATATATTTTAATAATTAATAATTAATTTTAATTTTTCCTTAAAGTCAAGTTATTTACTGAAAATTACAAGTAAAGAGACTCGAACTCTTAATTGCTATAAGCATAAATGCCTAAGATTTACCCGGTTACCTTAAATTACGGCATACTTGTTAATATAATGCCTAAAATTTAGCATTATTAATATATTATTATTAATTAATAATTACAGTTATAAATACTTATAAGAAATTTAATATAGGGAGTAGAGTAATCGAAACTCTGTCTGTAAAGTGTAAATTTACTGCTAAACCACTCAGCTAACCCCCTAATATATGTATTAGAATATAATAATTATTAAGTTAATTATAATTGATTATTATTTAACCAATTTTTAAATTAAAATTAGTAAAACAAAACAAATTGGAGGGGGGTTATATACTCTTCGTTTTATTTTTCAGCAGCACCTTCCAGTACGGCTACCTTGCTATGACTTTTGAGATGTTACTCAATTTAATTCGTTGGGTTCAGTTTTTTCTTAACAATCACGTTTATAGTTTTAGATTTAATAGTTAATAAGCATATACTATTTATCCAATTAAGGAATTTCTATTTTTAAACTAATACTAATATAAAAATTATTTTATACTTTCTATTTAATAGATTGTAAATAAGAAAATAAGAACAATACACATCTTCCTTAAAATCAAGCTCCTTCCCAGCGACAGACGGTTAGTTCATCCTGAATGCTTAATTCACCGTTGCGTAATGATCAACGATTACTCGAAATTCCTTTTTCATGTCACCGAGTTTCAGATGACAATTCAACTAATTTAATAGTTAACTTTCTTTAATGATTAGCTCCTCCTTTCTCCTTATTATTTAAGGACAGAATTGCATCACTTTGTAAAAGTTTTTGTGGCACGTCTATAGCCCAGTTCATAAGGGCCATAATGACTTGTCTTAGCCCCAACTAGCATCTTATCAACACTATTATGTATTATGTTTAAATTAATACTAGGGATTTCGTCCGTTTACGGATTTAACCAAACTTCTCACGACACGGACTGACGACAGCCATGCAACACCTGTATTCTTATAATAATTTATTTATTTATAATAATATGGAAAATTGCTTTTCAATATCTTATAAAAATTTAAATAAACATTAATAAGAATATACAAGAACTGGTAAGATTTTACGCGGATTATCGTATTAAATAACATGCTTCACTTCGTTTGCTTCAAGACCGACTAATTTTTTTGTTTTCAACTTTGCAGTCTTACTAACAAGGCGGAATGGTCATCGTGTTAACCTCGTTACTAATATTTATATAATATAAATTATATTTGTATTTTTAATAACTACCATTCATCGTTGACTGAGAGAGATAATTAGGTCTCTAATCTAAGTTTCTTATTCTCCCCTTCGTTTCTGAGCGTCAATCTTAAGTAGATAAATAGCTTTAACCTTTAGTACTCCACATTATTATAAGTTGTCAGTCCTAATTAATTATGTTGTTTAGCTTACCCTCTTTTAGATTCTAGCTTTAATTTAAATATTAATTATTTTAAAGCCGCCTACACACCCTTTACGCCTGATTATGACGATTAACGTTTGCGTCTAAGGTCTTACCGAGTCTTCTGGCACCAAATTTAGACGACACTAATAGTAAGATAATATCATTATTTTCTCTTACCTTATCTTAAATATTTTATTATTTAAGATTTCAGTTAGCTAGTTCACTCTTGCGAGCATTGACTAATATTCTTGACTGCAGGTAATTTTATATTACTTGGGGTATTTCACTCCCAATGTGGCCATAAGTTCTATCAAACTTGGCTTTTGATCGTAGACTTGGTAGGCCGTTACCACTACCAACTATCATAATCAAAGTAAATAGAATCCTAAAGCAGAAAAATTCCTTTTAAAGTAAAATAACAAATTTTACCATAATCATTTATTATTAATATACTAAATAAAATTATTAATATGCTTAATTAGTCAAATATTTTTTAATTATAAAATATAATAATATTAGTAATAATTATATTAATTTAAATTTTAAAATAAAGATTAATATAATGCGAAAATAATCATAAAAATTGTAAGACTCTTTTTATTTATTTTCTGATTATTTATCTCCTATCTATGAAGACTTATAGGGTATCTTATTTACTATACTCACCTCTACACCTTATTTCTTAGAATAAACCTAAATTTACTATCAGAAATAACGATTTGCATGTCTTAAAACTACTGAATAACGTTCAATCGGAACCAAAATTAAATTCTTACTAAAAATTAAACAATTAAATATAATATTAATTGTCTTATTATATATGTTTTCACAATATTTTATATCTCTTTTAAAATTGAATAATTAAATTTTATATTTATTTTTAATTACTCAATAATACGGGCACTGTCGGATTTGAACCGACGACTCTTTTGGAGTACTCGTTTTCAAGACGAGCGCCATAAACCAGACTCGACCAAGTACCCTTTTAGTACTTATTATAGTTTCATTAAGACCGAAGGGAATTGAACCCTTATAATATCCATTATGAGCGAACTGCATTAACCAATTATGCTACAGTCTTAAAAAATTTATTATTATTATTATTAGACATTATATATATAATTATACTTAGTTGTTTATACTTAGGTTAATTAATTAACTATTTAATTGAAGAGTTTAGGAATCGAACCTAATGTGGTCTAAGACCAATTCTTTTACAGAGAACCACCATTACCAATCGGATCACCTCTCCTTCAAAAGAAATTAAGATATAAACTTCTTTTAAGTTAAGTTTATAATATTTTTATATAGAATAATTATTTTTTGTTTAGGTTACTTATTTAAGTAAATTTTAACTAATTAAAGTCTATAATTGTAAAAAGGAGGGGTTATTAAGGATTATAAAAATAAATTATTCATGAGTATCAGTTAAAGAGATAGCTCCAGATCCAATTTCTAATACGAATCCTATAGTTAATACGAAGAAGAAGATTAATCCTATTACGAATCCATAAGTACTTACTTGATATAAAGTAACAGCTAAAGGAAATAATAATAAAATTTCTAAATCAAATACTAAGAATAACATAGCCACAATATAGAAATGAATTTGGAAAGTAGCTCTAGTTTGTCCTTCAATAGCTAAGAAACCACATTCATAAGCAGATGTTTTAGCTTCATAAGCATTTTTAGGTGCTAATAACAAATTTAAAGCTAATAAAACAACAGCTAAAAATGGAACAAGAATAAATAATGTCATTATGTTACTATTCATGATATATTAATCAAATAATAATATTGATAGTAACTGTACACTATTTAATATTATTGTAGGTTTAATTAAGAATAATAAAATTCCTAAAGTTAAACTAGAAATTAAGAAACTATGAAAATTATTTAATACTAAATCATTACTTTCTGTTGTATTTGATTTAGTATTTGTATTTTCTGTATGTAACACTCTTATTATTTTTATATAATATGAAGCACTTATTACACTAGTTAATATAGCAACAATAGATATTAAATAATATTGACTATCAATAGCTGAATATAAAACATAATATTTAGAGAAGAAACCAATTAAAGGTGGTACTCCTGCCATTGAAAATAAACATACAGTTAAACTTAAACTTAAAAAGGGATTATGGAAAAATTGACCTTTTAATTGAGAAATAAAATTAATGTCTGAATTAATTAAATTATTATTAATTAAACTATTTTTATTAATAACATATCCAAATGCTAATAAGATTAAGAATACATTTAAATTTGTTAAACTATATTGAAAAATATAAAAATATAATGCTTCTATTGAACTTGCTGAATTTATTGCTAAAGCAATTAATATAAATCCAACATGAGATATAGTACTATAAGCTAATAATCTTTTTATTCTTATTTGTGATAATCCAACTACTGTTCCTATAATTAAAGAGAATAGAGCACTTAATAATAATAAATGTTTAATTTCTACTATTTTATAATTAGCAAAATTTAAACAAAATGCAGGAAGAAAATTAATATTATCTAATTCTAATAAAGAAGTTGATAAATTTAATCCATTTATTATTTCAAATAGTAAGAATATTATTGATATTTTAGGCATTATAGTTAACCAAATAGTAACTATTGTAGGACTATTATCATAAACATCAGGAGCCCAATTATGTAACGGTGCTGCTGCTATTTTGAATAATAAACCTAAAAAGATAAATATGATCCCCAATGTTATACCTAGTGATACAGGTTCATGAATTGAGAAAGCATTTATAACAGAACTTAAACTATATATAGATTCAAAATTAGTAATTCCTGTATAAGAATAAATTAAAGCTACTCCTAATAGTATCACACAAGATGATAATCCACCTAATAAGAAATATTTTAATCCTGCTGCAGTAGCTGATTCAGAATCTCTATATAAAGTTGCTAAGATGTATACTCCAAATGATTGTAATTCTAAACTTAAATACATTGAGATAAAATCTGATGAAGATAATAATAATGAAGAACCTAAAGTACTAAATATAACAATTAAAGAATATTCAGTAGCTGGATTATTAACGTAAGTTAATTTAGTCGATTCTAAATTAAAATTATTTTTGTAACTATTTTTTAATAAATAATTATTAAATATAGGCCAAGCTGTTAGTATTAAAGCACCTGTTATATATATAAAAATATCTATTATTTGTGATGTTATAGTTACATGGAATAAACCACTATATATTCCTAAACCTGATTCAATTGATTGAACATATAAGGAATTAAATGATAAACCTGCGGCATAAATAAATATAATAGCAGTTAATCTAACAAATAAATTAGGAGACAAATTTAATCTAATAGAAGGAATGGCAATAGCCACAATTAATATTAATAAACTGATAAAAATCATTAAAACTTTAAATACCCTTATATATATTATATATTAGAATATAATATATATATCTTTATACTTTTATAGTATACTATATAAATTATTGTAAAACAATTAATAAATTTTAATTTATATTAAAATTGGAGGGGAGTACTAATACTGCGTTATCTATGTTTAATAAATTATACATCTATAAATAAAATAATTCTGGATTAGTTAATAATAATAAGTGATATATTATTATATAGTAATATTAGAATTTAGATTTTCTTGATATAAAGATAGTAGCTACCATTGCTAATAGTAATAATATACTACATATTAATAATAAAGCTGCACCATATGTATATAAATTATGACCTATAGCTTCAATATGTGTAAAGTTAGTTATAGTTGTATCAGCTATAGAAGGGTTAAATGTAGTTAATACATTAACTAAAGATGAATTATTAACTGTTAAGAATAAACTATTTACAATATTAGTTAAATCAAAGAACATAGAGATAATAGATACATTATTTATTTGGAAAGGTAATACAGTAAATATTATATAAATAAATAAAGAACCTATAGCTAATGCTAATGGGAAATTTTGAGTATATTGAGATCCTGTTTCTAAAATATCTGTTAATTTTATATTAATCATCATTATAACAAATAAGAATAATACAGTTATAGCACCTACATATAATAAAATATAAGAGATACCAATAAATTCTACACCTAATAAAATTAAATAACCAGCAATATTAAAGAAAACTGAAATTAAGAATATAACAGCTAACACAGGATTAGTTGAAGTAATAACTAATAAACTAGAAATAATAGCACCAAAAGCTAAAATGTTTAATAATAAATTTTTCATATGTAAATTTTAATTTTTTGTTTGCCTACGGTTTTACGTTCGTAATAATTAATTATTACAATAAAAGGCAGAATACTTTAAATATTAATACTTTATAGTAATACTTAAGTAGGTTTTACCTTGAATTTGTGACCTAAATTTTTCTTAAATAAAGGCAGAGTTCCTAAATGAACAAAAATCAAATAAAACGTAAATATATAATAATAATATTATTTACGTACTTATAAATATAAGTGTATATAAATATAAGTATTTAAATGCTATAAATAGCAAATTTATATTTAAAAATAAAAAGGATATTTTAAATATTCCAATAAAAAGTTAATATGTTTTTTTGATATAAATTATATTTTAATTAAAGTTAAAAATTTTAAGAGGAGATAATATATTAAATATTTATTTTAAAAAATTATTTAAATATAATCCTGTTGATACAGATATACTAAATGAACCTCTTCTATTTTTATTTGAAAATCTAGCTGTTTCTACCAATACTGCTTTTTTTCTAGCTAAACTTCCTATTTTTTCAGTTTTTACTGTTTTTCTTGGCACTATTTTTTGTGTTGGAAATCTTCCAGCAAATTTAATAGTTAATCCAGTTAAATAACCTGGTATAACAGAGAATCTTTTTCTTTGAATATTAGCAGTAGGTTTAGTAATTAATGCAGATTTATAAATTTTTCCTAATAATCTTCTAATTTTAAGATTTTCAGAGAAATAAGATAATAAATTAACAATAATGTTAGGATCATAGAAAGGATAATGTAATCTAATTAATTCTAATTGAACAGATTTATTAAAAATTTTACTTAATAATTGAGATAAAACTTTTAATCTTTGATTATAAATATTTAAAAACATAGAATTATTTTGTAATTTATTAATATTCTGATTATCTTCAGAATAATGAATAGGTTTATTATAATTAATAAATGTATTATTAAATAATCTTACTATTCTTTTTTGAGCTTGAATATCTGACATTTTAAATGATTCATTTCTTTTTATTATTATATCTATTATTTTTTTAATTTGTTTTGATGGCATAGTAAAATTTTTTACTGCTTCTTTTTGATCATTAAAATTTAATTTATTAAATAATTTTATTATTTTTTGTTTATTATTTAAGTATGTTGTTTTAAATAATCTTGCAATTTCTTTTTTAGATTTATAATCTAATTTATTTAAAAATTTATTAATTAAATTTTGATTCCATTTTGCTTTCATATGTTTAGATAATTTAACATCTGGATAAAAAAATAATTGTATAAATACTTTATCATTTGTATAAGATATTCTTGGTTGACTAATTAAACAATGCATTGAGATAAAAGCTGAATGTAATAAAGTATAAATATTTTTTATTAATCTAGTATTTTTTATATTAAAATAATAAATATTATTTTTATTTACAGCTAAATCAGGATAAAATTTACTAATTAATCTTATATAATTAATATTATTAATATTATTATTGATATTATTATTAACTATTAAATTTAAAGGAAATTTTATTTTATTAATTATTTTATTATCAATATATTTATTTATCATATTTTTATTAATTTGACTCACATTATTTGATATTGTATTTGTATTTATTACAGAATGTGTATTTAATTGTTCTTTTGTAACATTTACTAAATCTAAAGAATTATTTTTTAATTGGTAATTTTTTATTTGTTTACTAAATAATTGTAAACTTTTTAATTTTCTTCTGAAAAATTTCATTTTGGTTTTAGAATTATTTTTAAAGAAACCATCAAAATTACCTATTACATATGAAGGATTATGAGTATTTCCTTTATATTTTGGATTCATAGACATAGTTAAATTTAATTTTTGTTTTAAACTTGAATAGAATAATGGTTCCATTATTCCTATTTTGCTTTGATTATTTTCCATTTTGTTTGCTATATTTTGGAGTTATTTTACTAACCTAATTAAACATTTTCGAAAAAATATAAATAAAGTAATTTATTTTCCATATATTAATTATGGAAAGGTTATATGACAGTTTATTTACTTATTTAATAAACCATTAAATATCTAATGTTAATACATAGGATACGATACAATGTAAAAATTATTAAAATTTAAAAAGCTTGAAAAAAATACTTTAAATACTTACTAATTTTAAAGTATTGAATATAATTTATAATCTATTAACATAAAATTGTATCCTTAATATATATATATATATAAATTATATTGGCAGCTCATACTTTTATATTAATCATATCTTTAATCTATTTAATTAATAATTAAAAAAAGGAGGGGAGGAAATAAATTCAATTTATGTAAAAAAATCTATAAACTAATAAAAATATTGAAGTCTATATATTAATAATATATTAATATATTATAAATTATATAAGATACTTGATACTGATACGTGGATTGAATCTAATATTACATTAGGGAATATACCTAAAATTATTGTAGGTATTAATAAAGTTATTAAAATAATAAATTCTCTTCTAGTAATATCTAATACAATTACATTATTCATATTAGGAGAATAAGTTCCATATGATATTCTATTATATAAAAAAATAGAATAACATGCTGATAATACTATTCCTGTTGCTCCTAATGCTGATATTATTGGATTAACTTCCCATATCCCAATTAAGCTTAATTGTTCTCCTAAGAAATTTAAACTTAAAGGTATACCAGTGTTACACAATGTAAATATAAAGAATAAAACAGTGAAAATAGGCATATAAGTTACTATCCCTCTAATATATTTAATAATTCTAGTACCTGTTCTTTCATAAATAACTCCACCTACACAAATAAATAAAGCAGGGGAAACAAATCCATGAGCTAAAGCTAATAAAATAGCACCTTCAATACCTTGGATATTATTAGAGAATAAACCTAAAATAACAACACTCATATGAGCAATACTTGAATAAGCAATAAGAGTTTTAGTATCTTGTTGGATAATTGTAGTTAAAGATGCATAAATTAAAGTAATAATAGCAATAGTTTGAACTAAAGGACCAAAATAATTTGTAGCATCAGGTAAGAAATTAATTAATATTCTAATATAACCATATGTAGCAAATTTTAATATAGTAGCAGCTAATAAAATAGATCCAGCTAAAGGACTATCAGCATGAGCTCTATATAACCAACCAGTGAAAGGCCATAAAGGTGTTTTTATTGCAAAAGCTAAGAAAAAAGCTAACCATAATATTTTTTGTGCATCAGCATTAATATCAACTAATGATAATAATTGGAAATCTGTAGTACCTGCTAAATTATAAATTTGTAAAATAGCTAATAACATAAATAAAGATCCAAATAATGTGTATAAGAAAAATAAATTAGCTGATCTAAATCTAAATTCTCCTGATCCATATATAATTATTATAATAAATAAAATTGGTAAAACACTTTCAAAGAATATATAAAATAATAATAAATCTAACACTAAAAATAAAGCTAATTGTAAAGTTTCTAAAATTAAGAAAGCAATTAAAAAGAATTTCAAATTAGAATTAATATTATAAGCATTAGAAATAATAGCAATTGGAGTAATGAAAGTAGTTAATAATACAAAATATAATGATATTCCATCAACACCAAAATTTAAATGTCCAAAAGTTAAATAATCAAAATCAGAAACAAATTGAAACTGAGTCGTATTAGAATCAAAATTTAACCATAAGAAAATAGAAATTAAGAAAGTAATTAAAGAACTAGTAATTGCAATAGTTCTCATTTTTGAATGACTATTTATTAAATTTTCTTGTATTGATAAAATAAATAGAGATCCTATTAAAGGGGTAATTAATAATAATGTTAACATATTTTTATATTTTGGTTTGTTGTGTGTCTTATTCTTATTTCCTAAATGAAGTATTTGGCTTATTAATTTGTAATTAAATTAATTGTAATATTTTATAACTTTAAAAAACTAATAATTTAGTTAATTTATACAGAAATTATTGTTTATAAGATAAACTAGGTAATAAAGAAAAGAATAAAGCAGATACATAGATAACAATTAATCTAAATTCAGAGATAATGTTAGTATCAAATAATAAAGGTGCGAATATTAAGAATACTAATGATAATATTCCTATAGTTATGTATAAAGAATAAGTAGTAATTACACCAGTATCTAATTTAGCAATGTTATTAGCAGTATTTTCTAAAACAGAAGCTAAACCATAAGGACCTAATAATTCAATTACACCTCTATCTAATACTTTAGATATAGTGTTACCTGTTATTAATCCAGCTGAAATGATATAATAGTTATATATAACATCAAAGAAGTATTTACCGTTAAGGAATGTATAAATTTTTCTACCTAAAGCATAATCAGTTAAATTAACAATAAATTCAGGATATACATGATATAATAATATAGCACTTGTAGCACCAAATATTGATAATAAAGTTGGTAATAATTTTATTATTATAGGTAAACTAAATTCAGCTTCAATAATAGAAATATTATTAGGGTTAATAAAAATAGAATTAGCAAAGAAATCTGAACCAACTCCAACAAATAAATCAGAGAAAACAAATCCAAAGAATATACTAAATAAAGCTAATATAAATAAAGGAATAACAACAGCAAAATTAGATTCATGTGAATTTAAATAAACATTTTTAATACCATTTGGTACAGTTAAGAATACTAAACTTATTAATCTGAATGAATAAAATGCTGTTAAACCAGCTGTTAAACTTCCTAATATATAAGCATATATCCCTGAAAAACTGTATTGTCCATAAGCTAATTCTATTATTAAATCTTTACTATAGAATCCAGTTAACCATGGTGTAGCTAATAACGATAAAGATCCTACTAACATAACAGTATATGTAAATGGTAAAAATTTAATTAAACCACCCATTTTTCTAATATCTTGTTCATCAGCAAAACTATGAATAACTGCACCAGCACCTAAGAATAATAATGCTTTAAAGAAAGCATGGTTAACTACATGCATTAATGCTACATTATATTGACTTAAACCTACAGCCATTACCATATATCCTAATTGAGATATTGTACTGAAAGCGATTATTCTTTTTAAATCATTTTGTACTAAACCACAAGTAGCTGCAAAGAAAGCTGTACTTGCTCCAATTAGAGTAATAATTAATAAAGCAGTTGGACTAAATTCTAAGATAGCAGACGATCTAATTAATAAATATAAACCAGCAGTAACTAGTGTAGCAGCATGTAATAAAGCACTAACTGGTGTAGGAGCTTCCATAGAACCAGGTAACCAGGAATGTAAAGGAATTTGAGCAGATTTAGCCATAGCTCCCATTAATAATAATAAACTAATTACAGTTATAGCTGTTTCATTCATAAATGGAACTAAACTAAATATTGTTGAATAATCAACAGATCCGAATAAAGCAAATAATGCAAAGAATCCTATACTTAAACCCATATCACCTACTCTGTTCATAGTTAAAGCTAATATAGCTGCTTTATTGGCTTGAATTCTTGTAAAATAGTAATTAATTAATAAATAAGAAACTACTCCAATACCTTCCCAACCTATAAACATTACAAAATAATTAGCACCTGAAACTAATAATAACATGAAAAAAGTGAATAAAGATAAGTAAGAAAAGAATCTGGGATTATGTGGATCTTCAGCTAAATAAGATGTTGTATATATATGTATTAATGTTGATATATATAATACTGGTATAAACATAGATACTGTTAATTGATCAAAATAGAATTCCCATGAAATTAACATAAATTCTGAATCAATCCAATTAAATAAATAAACTGACACAGGAGAACCACATATTCCAACTTCATAGAATGCTACTGTTGCTAATAAAGAAGAAATACTTAAACAAGTACATGTTATTATATGAGATCCTGTTATACCTATTTTTCTACCCATAAAACCAGATACAAAAGAACCTAATAAAGGTAAAATTAATATTGATAAATACATAAAAATTTAAGATCTTATAGAAATATTTCCTCTTAATCTATAAAAAGCTACTAATATACTTAAACCTATTACTGACTCTGCTCCAGCTATTGATATAATATATATACTAAATGTTTGACCTATAGTATCATCAAATCCAAATGAACTAATTAAAACTAATAAAGTAACAGCAAGAAGCATAATTTCTATAGCAATAATCATTAAGATTATATTTTTTCTATTCAAAATAAATCCTAAAATACCAATTAAAAATAATAATATTGATAAATTCATAAGTTATAGTTTAAAAAAGCTTTATTTTCCTTAAGGACATTTAATAATTATAATTATTTATAATTTGACAATTAGATTCTTTTTATAAATAATTGAAAAAGTAATTTTACACCAATTATTTGATTAAATTACTTTTTTTAAATAAAGTTTATTTTTCTTATTTAAGTTTTTCGAGGGATTAAATTTTAATAAATGAATTTGCAATATTAATAGAATTTTTTTTAGGGTTAAACAATTATTATTAATAATAGTAGCTAATTAAGTCATTAAATTAACATCATAATTATAATCCTCCCCAGTAATATACAGCAATAAATAAGAATAACCATACTATATCAACAAAATGCCAATATAAAATAGCAGATTCACAACCTTGATGATGAGTATTTGTTACATGGTAATTTATAGTTCTAACTAATTGTACTAATATAAATATAGTTCCAACTAAAACATGAATACCATGTAAACCAGTTGAACAATAGAAAGCACTTCCAAATACTGAATCTGAGATTGAGAATGTAGCATTAGCATATTCTAAATATTGTAAGAAAGTGAAAAGAACTGCAAATAAAACAGTTAATTCTAAACCTCTTAAAGTATCTTTTCTGTTACCATTGATTAAAGCATGGTGACCATAAGTTACAAAAGCACCTGAAGATACTAATAATATTGTATTTAATAATGGTATTGCAAAAGGATTTAAGGGTGTTATTCCTTGAGGTGGCCAAACTCCTCCTATTTCAATAGCAGGAGTTAAACTAGAATGGAAGAAAGCCCAGAAAATACTTAAGAAAGCAAAAACTTCACTAACAACAAAAAGTAAGAATCCAAGTTCTAAACCTTTTTTTACTTGTTTTGTATGATGTCCTCCTAAACTAGCTTCATTACCTACATCTCTAAACCAGAAAGTCATACCTCCTAAAGTTAATATGAATCCTAATTCTAAGACAAGATCACCAGAATAGTAACCATGCATATACATTACAGCCCCAATAGTTAAATTTAATAAAGCAAAACTTAATACTATAGGCCAAGGAGAAACTTCTACTAAATGATAAGGAAAAAATTGAAAATTATGTAATTTTATCATAATAAGTTAAATTTTAAAATTATAAATTAAGAAAAATTAACACCTACGATTAATATATATAGTATATATATATAAAAAATATATAATACTATATTCATATTTACTATAAACAATACTGAATTATAGTTAAATAATATTATTTAATAAAATATATTTATAAATATTATTTTTTTTGTAATAAAACACATTTATATTTATGTTTTTTGTAGATTGCTTAAGAATAATATAACTAAATTTATATTATATTGTTACTTTTAACATTGTTTTTTATAAAAAGGAGGGAGTTTTAAAATAAAATATCTAATATGTAATAATATGAATATATGCTAGTATTGACATAAATTTATTTTTGTTAATAATTGTAGGTTATTAAATTAAATTTTTTCTTCTGTAGCTATATCTATTAAAGTATTTTCTACTAAACCTATTACAGGTACAATAACTATAAACCATGCAAAATAGAAGAATGTTGATACTTGACCAATAAATACAAAAGGTTCATTAGGATGTTGTGATCCAATCCACATTAAGATGAAGAAATTAAATACAAAGAACCAGAAAGCTAATTTCATAGCTGGTCTAAATTGGCTACCTCTTTGTCTTGATACATCTACAATAGGTAATATTAATAAGATTAATAATGATCCAAACATAGCTAATACTCCTAATAGTTTATTAGGTACTGATCTTAAGATAGCGTAATATGGTAATAAGTACCACTCTGGTACAATACTTGCAGGTGTACTCATAGGATTAGCTTCAATATAGTTATCACTATGTCCTAATAAATTTGGATAATAGAATACCAATACTGATAAAGCTAAGAAGAAGAAGAATATTGTTATAAGATCTTTAAACATGTAATAAGGGTGAATTGCATATCTATCACCATTTGATGATATACCATTAGGATTATTTGAACCATGTGTATGTATAGCAATTAAGTGCGCTAAAGCTAAAGCTGCTAATAAGAATGGTAGAATATAATGTAATGAGAAGAATCTATTTAATGTAGCATTAGATACTGAGAACCCTCCCCAAATTAATTCTACTAAATCTTGACCAAAAACAGGTATAGCACTTAATAAATTAGTAATAACAGTAGCACCCCATAAACTCATTTGACCATAAGGTAATACATAACCTAAGAAAGCAATAGCCATCATTAAGACTAAAATTATTACTCCTATTGACCAAGCTAATGTTCTAGGAGTTTTATATGATCCATAATAGATATTTCTTCCAATATGTCCGTATACAAAGATAAAGAAGAAAGAAGCAACGTTAGCATGAGTATATCTGATTAACCAACCATTATTAACATCTCTCATAATATGTTCTACACTATTAAAAGCAAAATCTACATGTGGTTGATAATGCATAGCTAAGAAACATCCTGTTAAGATTTGAATTACTAAACAAGTAGCTAATAATGATCCAAAATTCCATAAATATGAGATATTTGAAGGTTGAGGTGAATCCACTACATACGAATTAACTAATCTAAGTAAAGAGTGACTTTTAAGTAATCTCATAATAAATTTTAATATAAATTATATAATTAAATTTAATAATTATCTAAAATATTAGTAATAAATTAAATTAGTAGTTTAAATAACTAACTAAAATATAATATTTTAATTTATTTTCTTTTGAATATATTAGAATTTTATAAAAATATATTTTGTATTCACTGTAACAATAATTCTTCTTTTATTAATTATTAAATTATAATATTAATTATAATTAATAATTGGTAAATAATAAGCCCAAGAAGATTTGAACTTCTACGATTATCTCATCAAGATAACATTCTACCTTTAAATTATAGGCTTTATTAAAGTAATACTATTACTTTAATAATTAAATTTATTAATTTAATTTATATAAAATATCCAGATATTTTATTAACTTCTTTTAAAGAAATTTTAGAATATATTTATTATATATTAAATGATATTTTATCCTAATTTATCTTACCTTAAAATTTATTTTTTTATGGAGGGTTAATTAATATAAATATATTAAAAACAGAATTTTTTTAATAAAAGATTAAGAAAAGTTAATAATAGTATTTAATTATATTAGTAAGGTGCTATATCAAATGCTACTATTATACTTGGTACTAATATAATAAAGGCTACAGCTATAGGTAATAAATTAATCCAACATAAAGAAATTAGTTGATCATATCTTAATCTAGGTAAAGTAGCTCTGAATAAAACAAATAAGAAACAGATCATACATGTTTTTAAACCTAAAATTATAGATTGTAAATTTATATATGAACCATTAACTATTATTTCTGGTAAATTATATCCACCTAAGAATAATATAGATGTAATACAACTAAATAAAATAATAGAAGAATATTCAGCTAAAAAGAAAAACACAAAAGGCACAGAAGAATGTTCAGTGAAGAAACCAGCAACTAATTCAGATTCAGCTTCTTGTAAATCAAATGGTGTTCTACTTGTTTCAGCTAAAATTGAAATAAAATAGAATATGAATACAGGACATAATGGTATTATAAACCATATTGATTGTTGAACTTCAATAATAGTTGAATAATTAAATGAACCTGTTAATAAAATAATAATTAAAATAGCAGAACTTAAAATTAATTCATATGATATCATAGCAGCAGTTGATCTTAAAGACCCTAAAAAGGCATATTTAGAATTAGCTGACCATCCTGCAAATAATATTCCATACACTCCTAAAGAAGATAACGCTAATGTATAAAAGATTCCTAAGGAAAAATCAAATAAAGTTAATCCTTGTCCAAATGGTATTATAGCCCATCCTAATAAACTAAATACTAAAGTAGAAACAGGAGCTAAATAGAATAAAACTTTATTAGATTGACTTGGAATAACAGTTTCTTTCAATATTAATTTTAAAGCATCTGCAAAAGGTTGAAGTATACCATAATAACCTACTACAGTTGGTCCAACTCTTCTTTGGTGTGCAGCTAATTGTTTTCTTTCTACAATTGTCATAAAAGCTACTGATAATAACACAGGTAATATAACAACTAATACATCAATTAAATTAATTAATATATTAATAATAGTCAATAAATAAGTATTTAACATTAAATTTATAAAAATATATTATCAAAATCTTCCTTTAATTTATTATTAAAAATAATAAATAATAAGAATAATTGCAATGTAAGTATTTAAACTAAATACTATAAACAATATGATCTAAAATCATGATTAAGTTAAGTTAATATATATAAGATTAAATTAAAAAATTTCCATATTAATTAATAAGTATAAATAACAATCCTAATATTAGAATAATGATTATATACTTAAATTAATATTTATACACTGTGACTATGTTTAAAATCTAAAATAGATTATATTTATTTATTCTCTTTTGGACTCGAACCAAAATTGACACTTTAGAAGAATGATGTTCTAACCATTGAACTAAGAGAACTTATTTAAGAGAGTTAAGAAGGAATTGAACCTTTAAATTATTAAACTTTGCAGGTTTACTACAGAACCATCTGTAAACTTAACCCTTAATTATAATTTAATTTTTTTACTATTCTTATAGTGTTATTTATTTTATATTATAAATAAAAATTGTAATAAAAATAAATTAACTACTTTTATAATATATTTTTATATAAAATATTTGTAATAACCTAAAAGATACAAAGATAAAAGTGTAGAGATAATTATCTCTACATTTTATGTAGTAAATTATTCATTTAATCCTAGAATAATTATATTCTTCAAGATAAGAAAAAAGCCTTTACTATTAAAATATCTTTTAATAATATTATTTATATATATAAATTATTAATTAAACCTTAATTATCTCATTTAATGCTAAATATATAATAAAAAATAATAAAATATTTATCATTTACTTTATTAAAAATAAATTTCAAATAAAGTAGAGATAGTTCATTAAAGAGCCAAATAGAGAAGAAACATATAATATGCCACAACTAATACCATTTTATTTTGTAAATCAATTATCTTTTGCTTTATTAGCATTAATTTACTTAATTTTTATAATGTCTAAATCTGTTTTACCTTATTTCACATTACAACAAGTAATAAGAGTATATATTACAAAATTAGCTAATAAATAATATAATTAAGTAAAGCAATTTATTATTTAATAACTCACGAAGAAAGTAATACAATTCTCCATTTATAGGATCACGTTTATCTTTATTTAAATTTAATGTCTGATATGTTTCTATTTTTAAAATGAATTTTTTAACATTTAATCAAATAATAAATTTGTATAATTACAATATAATATAGCATATACAAAACCTAAAGTTAATTTAGTTTATACTAATTATTCTTTTTAACTGATATTCGAATTAAAGCTTAATCTAATTAATTAAATATTCGTGTGAAACAAAATATAATAATATTTATCTTCCCCTCCTTATTAAAAAACTTATATGAATATGACAAATTGCTCTAATTAAAGAAATTCTATAATTAATTAAGATTTAATTAAAAATTCCTTTATTAAAAAAAAACTTTATTTAAAATACTTTAAAAGAGATAAGTAACTTTAAATAATAATATTAAAAGACTATAAATGGTAGAAGATGAACTGGATTAATCGCTCCCTTTGGGTGGGAGAAGAAGCGTGTTCGAGTCGCGCCTACCATATTAAATTAATAATAACTTTTCAAAATAAAAAATTTCAATAAAAAGAAAAAGTTAATAATTATATATAATATATATGCATATATATAAGGTGTTATGGCAGAGTGGTTATTGCGGGGTACTGTTAATACCTTATTCAGAGGTTCAATTCCTCTTGACACCTAAATAAATTAAACTAATAAAAAATAATTAAATAATTAATAAATACTTAAAAGAAGTGAATAATATATAATATATATTTACAAATAATATAACTTTGCAAACATGTTGAAATTTTGGTAAACAATCTCCTCTTAAGCAGGAGTGGAAGTAATTCCTTAAGAGTTCGAGTCTCTTTGTTTGTAAAAATGTTTCATTGATAGTGTTCATTTATAAAAGTATATAATTTGTCATTATATACTTACTATGCGATATAGTGTAAAGGTCTGCACGACAGTCTCATAAACTGTAAGTTTTGGTTCAAACCCAGAATTCGCACAGTTATTTAATTTATTTAGGTCTTTTAGTATAAGGGTAGTACATTATCCCTTCACGATAATAGTACCAGTTCAAATCTGGTAAAGACTACATAAAATTAAATATTAATTCTAAGTAAGTATTTAATAAAATTCATAATAATAAAGAAATAAAAGATAAGAATAAAAATATTTTATAAACTTTAAATTTTACCGTGATTAGAGGAATAGTAATCATTTGGAAAGATATGGCAATTGCTAATTGTTCTGGGGCAACTCTTGGGTGTTCGAATCGCCTCTATTCCGATTTAATTAATATTAAAAGAGTATAAAGAAAATATTTTTTAAAAACTTATATAATATATAAATTTTAAATTAATACAAATATATATATATTTATATATATAAATATATATATTCTATTTTTAGAAAAAAAAAAGGGCTTAATTAGTTTGTTTTTATTATTAAAAACTTAAATAGGAAAATTTTAAATTTTGAATTGGCTATTATCTACAAATGCTAAAGAAATTGGAACACTTTACTTAATTTTCTCAATATTTGCTGGTATGATAGGAACAGCATTTTCAGTTCTTATTAGAATGGAATTAATGTCTCCAGGAGTACAAATATTAGCAGGAGACCATCAATTATTTAACGTAATTATTAGTGCTCATGCTTTCATAATGATTTTCTTCATGGTTATGCCTGGTTTAGTAGGTGGATTTGGTAATTACTTATTACCTGTTCAATGTGGAGCTCCAGATATGGCTTTCCCTAGATTAAATAACATTAGTTTCTGGTTATTACCTCCTTCATTAATTTTATTATTATTAAGTTCATTAGTTGAACAAGGAGCAGGTACAGGATGGACAGTATATCCACCACTATCTTCTATACAATCACATTCAGGTGGTAGTGTAGATTTAGCTATCTTTAGTTTACACTTAGCTGGGGTATCTTCATTATTAGGTGCTATAAATTTCATAACAACAGTATTAAATATGAGAACTAATGGAATGAGCTTACATAAATTACCTTTATTTGTATGGGCTATTTTTGTAACAGCTATCTTATTATTATTATCATTACCTGTATTAGCAGGAGCTATAACTATGTTATTAACAGATAGAAACTTTAATACTAGTTTCTATGATCCAGCAGGAGGTGGAGATCCAGTATTGTATCAACATCTTTTCTGGTTCTTTGGTCACCCAGAAGTTTATATTTTAATAATACCTGGATTTGGTATTATTAGTCACATTGTTTCAACTTTCTCAGGTAAACCAATATTCGGTTATTTAGGTATGGTTTATGCTATGTTCTCTATTGGTATTTTAGGTTTCTTAGTTTGGTCTCACCATATGTTTAGTGTAGGGTTAGATGTTGATACTAGAGCTTACTTTACTGCTGCTACAATGATTATTGCCGTTCCTACAGGTATAAAAATCTTCTCTTGGTTAGCTACTTTATATGGTGGTAGTTTAAGATTTACTACACCTTTAATCTTTGCTATAGGTTTCTTAGCTTTATTCACAATAGGAGGATTAACTGGAGTAGTATTATCAAATGCTAGTTTAGATATTGCATTACATGATACTTATTACGTAGTTGCTCACTTCCACTATGTATTATCAATGGGTGCTGTTTTTGCTTTATTTGCTGGATTCTATTATTGGGCTCCTAAAATAATCGGTAGAACTTATAATGAATTCTTAGCTCAAGTTCACTTCTGGACATTATTTATTGGAGTTAATTTAACATTCTTCCCTCAACATTTCTTAGGTCTTGCTGGAATGCCTAGAAGAATACCTGATTATCCTGATGCTTTTGCTGGATGGAATGCTATCTCTAGTTTTGGTTCATTAATTTCTGTGGTAGCTACTGTATTATTTGGATATATTATATATGATATTTTCGTAAATGGTAAAGAAGTAAATAATAATCCTTGGGCTATCCCTGCTTACTTCACATCATTATCACAATACGATACTGAAGCTGAATCAACTAATACATTAGAATGGGCATTAGCTAGTCCAATACCATTCCACGCATTTAATATGTTACCTGTACAATCTTAATCATTTTTAATTTTTTAAACCCCCTCCTTTCAATTTGAATTCTATAGTTTAAAGGTAAAACATCCGTTCCTTAATTCGGGAGATATCTGTTCAAATCTGATGAGAATCATTAAATATTGGAGAATTTTTCATAGATCATAATCCCCTTAAGTTATAAATTATTCATATAAGTCTACGTTATTAATTGGCATTATTATAGAGGCTGTATATTCTAAGAATATTTTATCAGGATTGTAATAAGTATATATTAAGGATCTTTTAATTTTTTTATATAAAATATATAAGGTATTTTTTAAAAAAAAAGATTCAGATAAATCTTTATACCATTTCATTGCCCTAATATTATTCATTCTTTAGATGTTAGTCATTTATGTAGTGTGTTATAATAACTGCCTTTAAAAATAGAACTAATACAGTAATAACTATTCATGATTATTTTGGTACACATCCTAACTTAATATATAAATTATATGATAATATAGAAATTTTTATGTGTTATTATAGTAATAGGAAATTCTATAATACAAGTTTTAATAGAATAGTTATTTAACTTATTTATGTTGTTTAAACAACATAAAAGTATAGATATCTTAATTTTAATTTTTTCATATAGATTAAGTATTTATTAAAACTAAGCACACAATTAATTAAAAAATTTCAATAATGAACTTAAATAACTTAAATAATTTATTTGTAAATTCTCCATTAGAACAATTTGAAGTAGTTAGTCTAGCTAGCTATAATTCTCCTTTATTATTTAATACTTCTTTTACTCTTACAAATTCAGCTTTATTTACAGTTTTAGTATTATCTTTAATATTATTTATACATAAAAATATTGGGAAAGACAACACTAATTTAAACTTTAATAAAAAAATGAAATTAATACCAAATAAAGAAAGTATCTTATTAGAAAGTTTCTTTGCTAGTATAAATACTATAGTTAGAGATCAAATAGGTAGAGAAGCTTATTTACCTTTTATTTATTCTTTATTCATATTTATTTTATGTTCTAATTTAGTTGGGAATATACCTTATACATTTACTATTACTACATCAATAATAATTTCAATTGGATTATCATTTACTATATTAATAGGTGTAACTATTTTAGGATTATCTATCCATAAAATTCACTTCTTCTCATTCTTTATTCCTTCTGGTACACCTTTAGCTTTAGTTCCTTTATTAGTTTTAATTGAATTAATTAGTTATTTAGCAAGAGCTTTCTCATTAGGAATAAGATTATTTGCTAATATGGTAGCTGGTCATACATTATTAAAAATCTTATCAACATTCTTATTTAAAATGTTCTCAAGTGGATTAATAATATTTGTATTAACTTTAATACCATTTGCTTTATTCTTAGCTATTACAGTATTAGAATTAGCTGTATCATTTATCCAAGCTTATGTTTTCGTTTTATTAGTATGTTCTTATATTAAAGATGCTATTGAATTACATTAATCTTAATTATTATTAAATCCCCTCCAGATGATTTAGCTATAAAATTGAAATAACTTAAATTATTAAGTACATAATAATATACTTAAAAGAGAGTTAGAAATCTAAAACTGGGATTAAACAATAATTGTTTAGTAATAAAACTAAACAAATTTAGGAAGGTTCAAGGTATAAATTAATAATTTAATTATTATTAATTTTAATAAAAATAAAGTTTTAGTGCAAAATACAAAGTAATTTGGTGGTATTCTTAGAGAAAATATTAAATTAATTTAAAAAAATAAATAAATAAAAATTATTATAAGTCTAACACTAAAGTTTGTTAATTTATAAAAAACTTAATTTTAATTTTGAAAAATAGAAAACCCTTTATTTAGCCTGAGATAATTATATATAATTATATATGATATATTAGATCAATCAGAAAAATTTATACTAACAAAAACTGTCTTATAGATATTTATTCTAACTCATTATTACTAAATTATTCCATTCTTAAAATATTATTTATTTAAAAAAAACTTTTTAACTGAAATAGTTTAACGGTAGAACGTACCCTTCATGATGGTAAAACATAGGTTCAATTCCTTTTTTCAGTATACAATTAATTAAACTAATTTAACTTTTCTTTTAATTTATTATAAATTAATAATAATAAAAATTAATAATAATAATAATAATATAAGGGTAGGGTCGGAGACTCGAACTCTGAACATCGTCGCCACAAGACGTCATTTTAACCAATTAAACTAATCCTACCTCTTTTATATTTTTAATAATTAATTAAAAATAATGTTAAAGATGGTTTATATTATATTTTGCTATCTTTAATTTGTTTGCGATATACTAAATTTATATTATTTATTATTGATTATACGAGTAATCAGACTCGAACTGATCACATCTACTTGGAAGGTAGAGGTTATACCAACTTAACTATACTCGTTAGATTTTTAATTTATTATTCTTTTAATTTTTAATTGTTTTTTCAAGTTAATGATATGGAGGGGATATTATATTTAATTAAATTTAATTATTCATTAATTTAATTATGAGTATAATAATAAGAAAGCAATCATTAATGAGAATAATCCTGTAGCTTCGGCTAAGGCGAATCCTAAAATTGCGAAACCGAATAATTGTCCTCTTAATTGAGGGTTTCTAGCAGTAGAAGCGATTAATGAAGCAAAGATTTGTCCGATACCTAATCCGGCACCAATTAAACCTGAGCAAGCTAATCCAGCACCGATGAATTTTGCAGCAGCTAACATAAGTATTATAATTTTGTATATTTAAAAGATAGTGTCTGACGTATATTATAATTTAAATAATATTACTCTTTTAAATAACAGTTATTATTTATAATATTTATTACGAGTCCTACCAGATTCGAACTGGTACCATACTAAGTGACAATTAGGAACTCTACCTATTTAAGCTAAGGACCCTTTTACAATATTTATTATTTATTTTTTATTCAAGAGCAAGGCGACTCGAACACCTAACAACGATTTTGGAGATCATCATATTACCAATTATACTATGCTCTTTAATCTATTTAATTAATATACTATATATAGTATATTAATACAAATAATAAGAATTATTATTAAGGAAGTAAAGAGATTCGAACTCTTAACCGTTTCATTAAAAGTGAAACACTCTACCTTTTGAGTTACACTTCCAACTTATATCTATTAATTTAACTAAGAAAGAGGTATTAATAAAATATTTAAATAACTATCTTATTTATAATACTTTTTAGTAGTATTATAAAATTATTCTTATTTGTTAAAGGATATATATATCAAATATCAGAGTATAACTCTACCTTGAGTTACCCCGATTCGAACGAGGAAATTCTTCGCCAAAGGAAGACGTTTTGCCAATTATACTATAACTCATAAAAAAACATTAATTAAAATAATATCATTATATTATTTTAATTATACTCTTTTAATTATTTTATTAATTTGCCTAAAGGTGGACTTGAACCGCCAACGACTTATTACAAGTAAGTTATTTTACCAATTGAACTATTCAGGCTATTTATATTTTAAAAAAAAAAACAAAATGCCTCGGAATGGAGTCGAACCACTGTCTTTCGATCTTCAGACGAACGCTTTAACCCTTAAGCAACCGAAGCTTATAAATATTTATATTATTATGGAGAAAGATAGACTCGAACTATCATACCAGTAGTGCAAGTACAGTTGATTACCAATTATCAGATTTCCCCTTTAATTATTATATATATAAATATATAAATCTCTTTTAAAAATACACAAAATTGTATAATATTTCTCTAGATTTTAATTAATAAATATTAATACCATGTCATTAAATAAATATTATTAGTTTTTATAGGATTTCATTAAAGTATTTTATACTTAATTAATAGTTTAATTTTAATCCTTAATATATGTACAATATTTTCATATCATGTAATTTACCATTAGAACAAATAATAATTTTCTACTTAATTAGATATTATAAAATAAGATAAATAATTATTCATTAATTAAACAGTTTAGGTTTAAATATAGGAGGGGAGCAAATAACTATTATTCTAATAATATTAAAAAAAAAAAATAAAAAAGTAATTAATTAATTATCATCATTTACATTGAATCTACCCAAGCTAAGTAATCTTGCACTGAAACTGCTTCTACAGCTATAGGCATAAACCCATGCCATGTACCGCAAATTTCTGAACATTGACCGTAGAAAGTACCTGTTCTTTCAGCTAAGATTGAACATTGATTTAATCTACCTGGTGTAGCATCAATTTTTAGTCCTAATGATGGTACAGCAAAACTATGGATTACATCTGCACCTGTAACAATTAATCTTATGTGGCAATCTACAGGGATAATCATTTTATTATCTACATCTAATAATCTAAATTGACCTAATTCTAAATCAGATTCAGGGATCATATAAGAATCAAATTCAATAGATTGTCCACTTTCTGTTACATAATCACTATATTCATATGACCAATACCATTGGTGACCTACTACTTTAATTGTTATAGTTGGTGATGTTACTTCATCTAATAAATATAATAATCTAAAACTAGGGAAAGCAATAACTATTAAAATTAAAGCTGGTGTTATAGTCCAGATTAATTCTATTAATGTTCCGTGGTTAAGATATTTATATATAATAGGAGATTTGTTATAACTATAGTAGTACATTATAGAACCTAAAGCCCAGAAAACTCCTACACAGATAACAACTAAATAAAAGAAAATAGAATTATGTAAATCAACAATACCTGAAAAGGCTGGTGAAGCAGAATCTTGGAATCCTAATTGCCAAGGTTGAGGTGCATCATTATATAAAGTATTAAAAATTGATATATTTTGTAACATTGTTTGTATTAAAAATTTTATTTTTAATCTATCGGTCTTAGTTTTTAAAGTATTATTATTAACACTGAGTATATTACCTATTTATACTGTTTTATTATATATTATAATAATAAAATAATATATAAGTTAGGTATTACTAAGATTTATCTTAATCAATTCTTTTATTAAAAATTTAATTTTTAATAAAATCGGAAAATAAAAAGATTTGTACCTTTTAATAAAATATTAAGATGATTAATCTTAATATACTAAATAAATTATGTAATAACTATATTAAATAGTTTAAAAAATAATTTATTTACTTTTTAAAAAATAATTTTAATTTGGACAACCTAAAACATCAAGTCTATTTTAAAAATTAGTAATGCTAAACTTACGATTTTACAATCAATTCATTTGCATCCTATCTAAGAAATGATCTATTTCTTTATTTATGAATTTTTAATCTCTTTGTGTATTATTACAATATTTTTAAATCATATTGCTAAATATATATAATATACGTATATATATTTATATACTTTTCTATCAATATAGATAACTATAATATAAAATTGTAGTATATATTTTATATCGATTACAAGAAATGATTATTAGAAGGAAAGTAATAATAACCACTCGTGATAGAGAACAATAGAGAAATCCATTGATAGTATCTAGGGGATAGATTCGAACTTGATATACTTTCAGTAATTATCTAATATGTTTGTGGCTACCCAACTATGCAAAGTTATTTAATTTATTAACTTATAATAAATTATTTAATATTACAATTGGTACACTAGAGAAACACAGCCTATTGGTCCTTTCGTACTAGAAGGTCTTCCCCTTTTTACTATTTGTCCCTCAAAAGGATAGGGACCATACTGACTCACGTCGTATTAAACCCAACTCATGTAATTTTTTAATCGGCGAACAGCCGAACCCTTCCAAGGTTTTGCCCCTGGAGGATAAATTAAGTCGACATCGAGGTCCCAAACAGCCAGGACAATGTGTACTCTCGCTGGCTATTAGGCTGTTATCCCCAGCGTAACTTTTATCAATTGATCCCTGTCTATTCCATAATATAGCAAGGGGTCACTATGCCCTACTTACGTATCTGTTCGACTATTAAGTCTTTCAGTTAAGCATGCTTACCGTCATTGCACTCTACAGAACCTTTCATGGTTCATTAACTTCCATTTAATTTCTAGCATACCTTATTAATGAAATATAAAAATTAATTTTAAAGTAATTATTAGAATTAATAATTAACAATATTAATTTATTTGTCAGTATATTTATTTTTTATAATAAATATATAATTTTTTAATCTATTTGGATGTACTTTGCTACTCTATTAAAGA
>JBBPRP010000048.1:0-31957 GCA_038093135.1 Leccinum longicurvipes
CCTTCAGCGTCATGTTCTGGTCTGGTTACAGCTCGTTTTGCGCGTCTCCCGTACCTTGTTTGAACTTCTCGTTAAGCTGACCTTTCTACGTCAGATGGCCGACGGATAGTGTATCTCTGTGGAATGCCGATGACAATTCTCGCTAGTTTCGCCGTCGCTGCCTCTACAGACATACAGAGCCTCCTTCTTTGGCGCTCTGTTCAGATGTTTGGATGTGCTGGTGGCTTTTCCGTCGGGGCTGCAACCATCGGCGATATATACAAAATCGAGGAGCGTGGGACTGCCACAGGAACAGTTATGGGTGTGAGTCTACCCCGTTATGTTTCATTAGTGACTAATCTTCCATGATGCTAATACTGATACTGATCATCCAGGCCACGTTATTTGGACTCGCGATTGCACCGCCTATCGGAGGTAATACCTTGCGTGCCGTCTCTGACTGATATTGATCCTCCGATATCCACTTAGGTGTCTTTGCTCAGTACTGGTCCTGGCGGAGTTTCCAAGCAACGTTGGGTATTTGGAGTGTAATGCAGTTTCTGTTGCTATTCTTCTTCTTCCCCGAAACTGCTCATCCGGGTTCGCGCGGAATAGACCAGGTGCAGGGTCGAAAGAAGCATTTTGTTTGGATCAACCCATTCCGTTGCTTGACCTTCTTACGAAGTCCAAACATCATGGCGGTCGTGAGTCTTTTTACCTAGTGCATTTCAGTACCCACGCCCTCCATCTGACCGGTGTCTGCAGACGCTAGCTCATAGCTTTGCACTCATGACGGACTTTGGTGTGTCTCTTGGATGAGAAAATGATTATCGATTTCTGACATATCGGAGCTGACAGCTTTATTGGTACCTATCGCATATACCATGGTACACACCCCAGCTCCTTGCACCTCTGAATCTTGCTGACGTATTCGTATTTCAAGGGAGCTAAATATGGTATCACAGACGAGAGTCTGATTGGCATCCTCTTCCTTCCGAACGGTATTGGTAATTTCGGTATGTCCTAACACACTTTCTGGGAGTTACCTACACATGTTGTACACGTGCATAGTTGGGGCTCCAATCGGAGGGCGTATGTCCGATGTGGCGGTACGAAGGGCCAAAGAGAAGCGCAAGGGCGTGTGGGTTCCAGAGGATCGTCTACGTGCAGTGTGGCTCGGGGGACTTGTACTGGTGCCCATCTCCATCATGCTGGCCGGGTTCACGGTGACGTACGTAGACGGCATGGTCGGTCTGGTGATTTGCCTTGTATGCCTGTTCACAAACGGGGTTGGGGTGAGCTTCCATTGGGACATGGATATCTCCGGCACTGATGCAAGCCATCGTTTAGGTGGATATAGTTCTTGCTCCGATTGGGGCATACACTATCGATATCATGCCCTCCCGGAGTGCTGAAGTCATGGCCGCTCTTACGTATGTCCCCGTGTTATCCTAGGGCGTCGATCGTTCACATCGCTTACCTATTCTTATCTGAGGGCGTTCCGATCATTGATACTTGGACCTGTGTCTGCGCTATGCATACCCGCCGTCGAAACAATCGGCGTGGCCTCGACGAACACGATCCTGGGCATCTTGGCCCTGGTGGGATATTTGTAGGTGTTCTCGTGGAAGTGTTACAAGTGTAGACTGACGAAGCGAGTCAGCCTGATTTGGCTCACGATACGGTACGGCGAGAAGATGCGAGCATACGTCGATGTTGGGTATCCCGATTTTCACGCGAAAGGATCGCACCGTGACGATACCACGGCACAAATATAAATGTAACATGCTTGGACCGTAATACTCCAGGTAGAATAGACTGTTTTCTCAACTTTCAGCTGGGGTATTTCGGTGTTTCGGGAATACATGGTCATGTTTTAGTAGATCTTGATCCCAAACGAATAGAACCACAGCCTTTTAGTTATTCGACCACGAATACGTATGAACTGATGGCCGGACCTACTATTATTCTCCACCTTCTTGGTTTCAGCTCGAGACAAGTACGGACATGCGACTTCCCTATATCCCAAATGCTGTATTTGATAAGCGCTGACTTGATCCGAACTCTCGAGTGCTTGGCATCTGCAAGTGATACACTTGCAAAGGCGAAGCGATCAAGGTATGTGTATAGAGATAGGAGGCACTGGAATCTGAGACAAATGATCTAAAGTCGATGCAAACGGACACAGTACGGGGCATCTTGAATTCGAAGCCGCTAAAATGAGAGTGCATTGATTTAACTATCTCCATATAGGTTTTCATTCCCGCCCACTTTACTCATATGGCCAGGCCCGTGATATGGAGGTGCCAGGTGCGAGTAGCCCGAGGGTCAGCTTGTTTTCGACTCGTTACAGTAACTTGAACCACATTTCGCCAAGGGACAGTTCCCTAGTAGCATCGAGACAGTCGTTTGCCTATACGGTTCGGAAAGAAGGTCCCAATTCCTCGTCGAACGGTCTGCAATACGGAAATTACTCAGTTCTGTTGGAGAAGGCATGGATGGTGTTGAAAGAAACACCGAGAACGGGAAAAATAAATCATGAGCCTAAGATGTTATGTGAGAGGGGAAATGGGGGGAAGACACAAAGACCTGATGCAGAACCGTTAAGGATATACTATGAGGCAGAAGTGGATCATGAAAAAGATTCGTGAAGAAATATCAAATGAGACATTCCCGTGGGACAGAACTACATTAAACGATGAAACATTTATTTATTTCCTTGACCGCGGGAGGCTCGAGGGCAGCGATGATGGCCTATCATCCGTGGACACCGGCATCAGCATAGTTCCGGACTGAGACGGGAAAAGTAGACCGATCCGACAAGTCCGAACGCACCTCGTCAAACACGTTCTTCAATCCCTTCTGCGTCAGAGCCGAGCACTCTACATACTTGACCGCCCCGAGTTCCCTCGCAAGGCGTTCTCCAAGCTCGCTCGTTACGGGTCGCTGTTTCTGTCTGGCCAGTTTCTCGATGACTTGGCTGTCGTCCCGCAAATCAATTTGCGTGCCAACGATAAGGCACGGCACACCTGGACAGTGATGATGTACCTCAGGAAACCATTTCTCCTTTACGTGTTCAAATGATGCTGGCGAGGCGACGTTAAAGCAAACCAAAAAGACGTCCGTCTGGGGATATGATAATGGACGGAGACGATCATAATCATCCTGACCTATGAAATGTAATTATAAAATAAAACGAGAAATAAATAAAGCGACGAACCGGCAGTATCAAACAACCCGAGCGTGTACGGATCTTCACCAATCATTACGGTCACAGCGTAGTTATCAAAGACCTAGCATACATGGCTTGCATCTGCCCGGCATGGCGGAGCAGCGGGACGAGAGAGACAGAAGAAGAATGAGAGGAGACGTACAGTCGGGACATACTCGCTCGGAAACTTGTTGGTTGTGTACGATATCAAGAGACAGGTCTGCAAACGTCACCATTCACTCGCGCCCTCAAGTGCACCAATGCCAGAGGGGACACGCACCTTCCCAACGGCACCGTCGCCTACTACGACGCACTTCATCGCAAAAAAGGAAAATATCCAATATGGTCCGAGAGCTCCGACTCGTAGCTAACCACAAGGTCTTCCGATGACCAAAACTTATCTGGAGGGTGATTTGGCTTATTACTGTATGCGCGCATGCATACGTTGACATTGGACAGCCTTCGGATCTCCGTTAGAGAGCCAAGCAAAGACTCTGGGCGCTGCCGAAGGACAGGACAAAACACGATACGCCGATCGGCAGCCTCCGTGACCTTTCTCGACCTCGACCCCTCTATCCGCACCGCCGCAACCGCGCACGGGAACCGGCGCGACGGTACCGAAGCCCAAAACTGAATGGGAAACCCTCGGCACTGACGCAGGCAGATGCGGCTCAAAAGTTTCACGGAGGTATCGATCTCGGTACCTTGGGCCTCTCATGTTCTTCTGACCTTTAGAACTGCAGCACATTGCTCGATGGCGAATGGCCGATAAGCTCTTTCTATCTTTAGTTTGTTCACTGCCACTGCTTGCCAAACCAAGTTAGTTCAGCTCTTCCACTGCTTACGCCTCCTACTACGCACGCTCATTTGGTCCGAACTCACTCCAAGTTGGGGACTTGTTCTGCATTGGAGTGTGTGCCTCGCCAACGGGAAGAGAGTCCAACTGCCCCGACTCCCTCACATACTAGTCCAAGTCGCGTCCTTTGACTATGAACAAATATCGAACTTGCCGTTCTCTCGCAGATTCTAATCATGTTTGGAAGTATTCGCCACAGGGGAAAACAAACTCACTATCGCCAGACATATCGAGTCACGGAGCAGTGTACACAACAGGATCGTACCGGGAATCAAGGTTTGCTTGACGACATCGTTCCTCATCAAGGAAAGCTTCTTCGACAACTTCACACGCCATCGATCAGTGGCGTGGAGGCGGTCATGTTCGGGTAGTACTCGGGTACATACCCTGGCTCGGAAACTGGGGTTATCAATCATTCAACCTTTCCCCCTCCCTCCTCTCATGGCTACTGAACAGAGCCATTTACTGGCGGTAGACCATCTGCGGCACGATGTGTACAATCGCTTTACGCGCAAGCAAAAGCGAACCATCCTCGCCATTGTGTCCCTCACTGGATTCGTCCCCAGCGCGTCTTCTATTTCACCTTGATTTATTTTGTATTCAATAGAGGCTCGATCAGTGTTCGTCCGAGGGTGCTTTGTCCCATCGATACCCCAAATCTCCAAGGACCTCGATGCGACACCCACTGCTGTCAGGTACGTCATTTGACGCCCGTTATCGTCCATCACTCGTCAACCTGGGTTTAGTCAGGGCGTAAGCTTAGCCGTATTTGCGACTTTCTTCAGTGTTATGTTGTGGTCGGGGTACACTTCATTCTGTAAGTGTCCACTCAAGTACTCATCCCTCACTGGCTAGCCTTGATGTTCACCTTTTTGTAAGATGGTCGACGGACGGTGTATCTATTGGGAATTCCCATCACAATTCTCGCCAGTTTTGCCGTCGCCGCCTCCAACGACCTAACAAGCCTGCTCCTTTGGCGATTCTTACAGACGTTTGGATGTTCTAGCGGTTATGTCATCGGACCAGCCACTATCGGTGATATCTACAAAGTGGAGGAACGAGGCACCGCTATGGGAACCTTTATGGGTGTGAGTCCACCCACTGCGGCGCATTGACAACTCGGTACGATTACCAACTTCGGTCACAGGCCACATTAGCTGGGCTGGCGCTTGCACCGCCGATTGGAGGTAATGCTTTACTTTGTCATCTCCAACGGATGCTCATCATCCTCGGACAACCATCCAGGTATCTTTTCCGAGTATTGGTCTTGGCGCGGTTTACAAGCTGCGGTGGGCGTGTGGAGCATCATACAGATGCTGTTGCTCTTTTTCTTCTTTCCCGAAACCGCTCATCCTGGCGAGCGCGGGATCGATAGGATGGAGGGTCGAGAGAAATGCTTTGTCTGGATTAATCCGTTCAGCTGTCTAACTTTCCTACGGAGTCCAAACATCATGGCTGTTGTGAGTGCTTTTTACCTCGTATCTGATAGTACCCTTGCCCAAGATTTGGCTGGTTTATTCAGACTCTGGCAAATGGCTTGGTACTCATGACAGACTTCGGTGACTCAGACGAGAATCCAACTGATGATAGTTTACTGATATACTGGAGCTCACAGTTCTATTAATACCCATCGCATATACCATGGTACGCGTGCATGGGCTCTGCGTCCCTCTCTCGCTGATGTGCTGAAAGGGAGCTAAATATGGCATCACGAGCGAGAGCTTGCTCGGTATTCTCTTCCTTCCGAACGGTCTTGGCAATTTCGGTTCGTCCTCTCCTGCATGTTGGACGTCTTATTGCTCATATGTACAGTCGGGGCTCCGATTGGCGGGCTGATGTCGGATGCGGTGGTGCGAAGAGCCAAGGAGAAGCGTATGGGCTTGTGGGTACCTGAGGACCGTCTACGTGCTGCATGGCTCGGAGGTCTTTTGCTGGTTCCCATCTCTATCACTCTGGCAGGGTTCACGACGGCGTACGTCGACGGGATGGTTGGTCTGGTAATCAACATTGTTTGCCTTTTCACCAACGGCGTCGGGGTGAATCATTTCTTGGATATACACAACGTGGCACTGATGCCAGCGTCCGTTAGGTTGATTTAGTTCTAACTCCGATTGGGGCATACACGGTCGATATCGTGCCCTCGCGGAGTGCTGAAGTGAATGCCGCTGTCATGTAAGTTTTGTCTTTGCCGAGTTTGTCCTCTTCCGATGAACGATGATCAATCGCGTCACCCTGCCTATGTCAGGGCGTTGAGATCGCTACTTATCGCGGGGTTCTCTGCGCTGTGCATCCCTGCCGTAGAATTGATTGGCGTTGCTGCGACGTACACTATTGCAGGCATGCTGTCCTTGGTTGGATATCTGTACGTGTTCTCGCGGAAGTTCTGGAGCGGGAACTGATAAAGAGAGACAGCCTGATTTGGCTGACGATACGATATGGCGAGCAGATGCGGGCGTACGTCGACGTTGGATATCCTGATTTCGACAACCAAGGGTCGGGCCGTGGTGATAACACGGCACAACGCTGAAAATAATGTATTTGTATCGGATTGCTGGATCGGCGGTCGCTTGTTTTGTTGACGTGTTTCTGGATTTCGGGTGTACAAGCTTATGCTTCCGTATTTCTGGATTCGAGACAAATAGGTTGTAGCCTTTTGAGTATTCAATGATGGATCCGCACGTTCAAACGTGCGCTGGGCACTGGCAAGGGGAACAGGGGACGTCGAGCGTATATTTTGGACTATGTATAGGACAGGAGACTAAAACAATCAACAATCAACATGATGATTAGACTATGGAGGGGCGGAAAGGGGCGGACAAGGGGACCTAGCAGGAAACAGAAGAAAAAGAAAAGAAAAGAAAAGGCTACCATGGCCACAGTTCAGAGCCAATCGGTTTGAATCCTCCTCTGTGTAGTTGAAGGTGCTTGACGCGGCGCACCTTGTCTATCCTTGCCCTTGGCTCACATCCGCGTCAACCAACATCAACGAAATAAAAAATGACATGCGCATACGTCCGGCGCGCGCCGATGGTATACGGGTCTCAAATCTGACATTCGCTCCACGCCACTAAAGAAGAGGAAATGACCAAAGTTGGGATATGTGGTCCCAGTGTCCGTGTTGCAAACGAGAAAATCAAGGATTGCGATCCTGATGGCACGATCGAGCGGTTCTTGGCAAGGCTCTCTCAGTCCACCCGCGAGTTTCTCGGCAAGCGTTCCGGACATATCGACGTCGTCCAGGGACTCGATGTCCAGCAACAGCTTAAATCCATTAAGAGTATTATATATACTCGGAATCCGAACTGCGCTCGACAAGCTTAAACAGACTCGTGACGGATGCTAGAAATGATCGGAAGACCCCATGCAGCTTTACTGTAGCTAGTTATCATATAAATGTTGACGGAAAGAAGGACGAGCCTCAGATAGATAGCATATGCCACGACTGCAGGGATATACTTGGTACCTCAATGCTTTGTCGAACCGCGTGTAAACGAGCGCGAGCGTATGCTTAGCCTATCTGCAAAGCTGGGTTATAACATCACCGTTTGACGCAGAGTCTCTTTGTAGGCCGCTCCTCCAACCAGAACTCTCGATCCTCTCAATAAGATGGAGAACCGTCGAGGGTGATTTGGTCAAGAGTGCTTGGGAAGGAAATTCAGGCAAGATTGCCGGAAGAGGCGGCTGTCAGTACACACCGTAGGTGAGACGAGGATGTGAAGTGTTGTGGGTGGACTAGGCAGCCGGTGTCAGTGGAGCGTCGTAGCTTGCAAGTGTCTGGGAAATTATCACGGTTGCGGGACTCCGAGGCAGTTGGTACCAGCCCAGAGTTGAGCTGTGCAGTGGTATGTTGTTGCATCACCGCCTGTGAATCGCATGAGGCAGTGACTTCCCTGAATTCAGACTGTGGCCAGCATCTGCACAAGTGTGTAGTAACGTAACGTGTCAATGAGAGACTTCACAAGTCTTGATTGACTGGCGGACTAACCCTGAGTCCAAAACAGGGTTAGTTACCTCGGGGAGGATGCCTCCCCCCTCGGGTAGCTTTGCAGATAGGCCACCATGGGAGCTCAAGCGCTCATGGCTTCCCAGATTTCCCGATATAGGCGGAGTTTTAAAGTAGGCGGATTGTCGATAACTTTTCGACCCCTTGCGAGTTGCTACAGATGCGGCTCTACCGACATATCAGTGAAAGTGAGTGCTCAGGCCCCAGGGCACAGGATTACTACCTGAGAATGGATGAGCATACGTGCATGCGGCGTACCGAGAGTGAACGACCAGACGTTCTGTTTGCACTTGAACCTAACCGAGCATGTTTGCCAGGTTTCGGTCAAAGAAGAGAAACGGTGAGTAGTACTAGGTAAGGAAGTTGGTCCGGGTCAGCGAGGTACGCGCCAAGGCCTGACAACTTGAAGCACTCCGAGTCTCATTTCTGGCACTCCCATCGGCGAAAGAGTTCGTTTCGCGTTCCAGTGACTTGGAATGCCTGCCCAGCAAGTGGATGGTCAACTGATTATGGAGCCCTCGGATCACCTTGTGTATTGGAATCAAGTTGCGAGGCAATGCATTATGCATACTAACACCCTGCAGATCGTTAATTACCCGGGCATTCTGGAAGAGAAACAAGGAAAACTTCAATTAATACTTCACACGCACATGTACTAAAATTATGCCCAGCGGGATGATCGATCATTCCACTCTTTCGCCGTTGTCCTCTCATGGCTAATACTGAGCAGAGCCCTTTGCTGTTGACAGCAGACCACTCCCAACCTGATCTTCCCACACAAAATGTGTATGATCGCTTCAGCTGCAAGCAGAAGCGAGTCATCCTCGCCATCGTGTCGCTCACCGGGTTCATTCCAAGTGTGCACTACATCCCATCTTTATTTCATCGTATTCAAACAAACCTTCATTAGTGTTCGTGCGCGCCTACTTCGTCCCATGCATACCTCAAATCTCCAAGGATCTCGGCGCCACTCCCGCTGCTGTGAGGTACGCCATTTGACACCTGCTATCGTCTTTCCATCACAACTTGGGTCAGCCTGGGCGTAAGCATCGCCGTATTCGCAACCTCCATCGGCGTTATGTTCTGGTCCGGATATTCTTCCTTCTGTAGGCATCCATATGTCCTTTTTGCTGGCTAACCTGGATGTTCATCTTCTTTGCAAGATGGTAGACGGACAGTGTACCTCTGGGGAATGCCCTTCACGATTCTTGCCAGTTTTGCTCTCGTGGTCTCCTCCGACCTAACGAGTCTATTGTTTTGGCGATTTATACAAACGTTTGGATGCTCTGGCGGTTATGTCATTGGAGCTGCCACCATTGGGGATATCTACAAGTTGGAGGAGCGTGGGACTGCCATGGGAACTTTTATCGGCGTGAGTCCGCCAGCCGCTATGGTACATTGACAACTCGATACTACTACCAATAGGCCACATTAGCCGGACTTGCGCTCGCACCGCCGATTGGAGGTAATACTTCATTTTATCATCTCTAACGGATGCTCATCCTAGGATAACCATCCAGGTTTATTTGCCGAGTATTGGTCCTGGCGCGGTTTACAAGCTGCGGTGGGTGTGTGGAGCGTCATGCAGATGCTGTTGCTCTTTCTCTTCTTCCCCGAGACTGCTCATCCAGGTTCGCGTGGAGTCGACAAGATGCCAGGTCGAGATAAATTATTTGTCTGGATCAATCCGTTCAACTGCTTAACTTTCCTACGGAGTCCAAACATCACGGCGGTTGTGAGTACTTTTTGGATTATGCATGTTAGCACTCGTGCCCTCGATTTGATTTCTTAGACGTTAGCGAATGGCTTGGTGCTAATGACGGATTTTGGTACGCCACCTACATACATAAGCATCCAACCGATACTCACTTTACTGATATCCCTGAAGCCCTATTAATACCTATCGCATATACTATGGTATGTAGACAAAGGATTTGTGCCTTTCTCTCCCTGACCTGCTCAAAGGGAGCAAAATATGGTATTGCGGGCGAGAGTCTGATCGGTATCCTCTTTCTTCCAAGCGGACTTGGTAACTTTGGTACGTCCTCACGGGTCAGCGATGCAGCTGGGCGTTCCTCACATGTGCAGTTGGAGCTCCGATCGGTGGGCGTATGTCGGATGCAGTGATGGGAAGAAACAAGGAAAAGCGCAGGGGCATATGGGTCCCCGAGGATCGTCTACGTGCTGCGTGGCTCGGGGGCCTCGTGCTGGTACCCATCTCTGTCACCCTGGCCGGGTTCACGGTGGCGTACGTTGACGGGATGATTGGTCTTGTGATCAACCTTTTGTGTCTGTTCGTCAACGGCGCAGGGGTGAGTCATGTCGCAGATATAATCTAGAACTGACAAGATCGTCCATCAGGTAGATATGTTCCTCACCCCAATTGGGGTATACATAGTCGATATCTTGCCTTCGAGGAGTGCTGAAGCCATGGCTGCCCTCTCGTAAGTGTTTGTCCCGTATCGATCCTCTGCACATCACCTATTACCTATACTAGGGCGTTACGATCACTGGTTATCGCTGCCTTGTCTACACTGTGCATACCCGCCGTGGAAACGATTGGCGTGGCCGCGACAAACAGTATCGCAGGCATCTTGGGCTTGTTGGGATATTTGTATGTATTCCCGCGGACATTCGGCGGCGTGGACTGATGAGGCGAGATAGCCTTGTCTGGTTGACGATACGATATGGCGAGCAGATGCGAGCGTACGTCGACGTTGGATACCCTGATTTCCGTGCACAAGGGTCAGACCGTGAAGATACAAACTGAATGAAGCATACCCGGACCGGAACATTGCATCTGGGATCCCGAGGCCAATCGTTCAAAAGTTTCACAGAGGTATTTTGGTACCTCGGGTGTTACAAAGTAGTTTTTGTTCGAGACGAGCAAAAACAAACGAACAGAAAAATAGCAAGCACTGGTTTTGATGTTTACATGTTACATATAGTGATACATATGTTAGGCAGAACGTGTGTGTGAGGTGTAGATACAATAAGGACTCTAAGGAAGGGGGGTGGCCGCATGGGACAGAGGGAGACATCGAAACAACCATCAGAATTTCAGACTCGGATAGACGAAGGACGCAGACGCGGGTTGTCGAACGTCAAAGAAGAAGGGTCATTCAAAACGTGCAGACGATGACAGTATCTGAAATGCCGTATGCGTACACGACCAAGGCTTGAAGGAAATCGTACGTACATAAGTGACCTCGGAGATACTGAAATGTCATCAGGACTGCTGCTGTAAGCTATAGCCAACATTGACGACACGAGCGCTCCAACTTAACTGGGATGAGTGAGCACACACTTAGTAACACTGGCAATGCAACTCCGGAAGTGATTCGATGTCACATTGATGTCACAGAATGAAATTGCAAGGTACATATATAAGCCCAATCTTATTCGCCTCCATGACGCCCTCAGGGAAACCAGAGTGATTCCTCTTTCGATCTCTCCTCTCATGGCTACCGAACGGAGCCCTTTGCTCCCAGCAGACGAGTTCCAACACGTTCTCCCGATTGAGGATGTGCACGACCGCTTCAGCCGCAAGCAAAAGCGATTCATACTGGCCCTCGTATCCCTCACCGAATTCATTCCCAGTGCGTCTTCTCACCTCAATTCTTTTTTATTCAATCGAATCTCGCTTAGTGTTCGTCCGCGGGTGTTTCGTCCCATCCATACCTCAAATATCAAAGGATCTTGACGCGACACCTGCCGCTGTGGGGTACGTCATTTTCCACCAGTCATCACTCTTCCATCGTAAACCCAAGTGTTCAGCCTAGGTGTAAGCGTAGTCATATTCGCAGCCGCCCTCGGCATGATGTTCTGGTCAGGATACTCGTCGTTCTGTAGGTGTTTTCGCGTCCTTCGCGGTTGGGGACTCGTGGGCTGACGGAGATGTTCATGTCCTCGGTTAGATGGCAGACGGACGGTGTACCTCTGGGGGATGCCCATCACAATTCTTGCTAGTTTCGCTATCGCGACGTCCCCCAACCTGACGAGTCTGCTATTTTGGCGATTCGTACAGGCTTTTGGATGTTCTGGCAGTTATGTCGTTGGAGCAGCCACCATCGGGGACATCTACAACTCAGAGGAACGTGGGACCGCCATGGGAATCTTTGCCGGCGTGAGTTTACCCTCTGACGAATTGGCGACTCGATACCAGCGTTAGTCATCCAGGCCACGTTATTTGGACTTGCTATCGCACCGCTCATTGGAGGTGATGTTTCATTACAATATCTTTCACAGATGATATGGACCCCTGGGTTTCTATCCAGGTATTTTCACCCAGTACTGGTCCTGGCGCATTTTCCATGCTGCATTGGGTGCCTTGGGCATGATACAGTTGTTCTTGCTATTTTTCTTCCTTCTTGAAACCGCCCATCCCGGTACACGCGGGGTAGACAAGATTCAGGGTCGAGGGAACGCTTTCGTTTGGATCAACCCGTTCCGCTGCCTAGCTTTCCTACGTAGTCCAAACATCATGGTAATCGTAAGTCGGTTTTATCACGTAGACGTCGGCGATCACACAATGACCTAACTAATCCATTTAGGCGCTAGCAAATTCCTTTGTATTTATCCCGGATCTGGGTACGTTACATGCAAGAGCAGATCACTAGCAGTTGGTTATTGACGCGCCGGATGTGACAGTCCTATTGATGCCAATCGCATATACTATTGTATGCATGCGCGTGGCTTCCCGCCCTTGTCTTCCGCTGACGTGTTAAAAGGGAGCTAAATATGGCATCACCAGCGAGACCCTGATCGGTACGCTCTTTCTTTCAAGTGGTCTAGGTAACATTGGTGCGTCCCCAGTGCTGTGCAAGGCCCTCTCTTTTTCACATGTTCAGTCGGGGCTCCGATTGGGGGACGTTTGTCGGATGCGGTGGTGCGAAAGGCCAAGGACAAATGCAATGGTTCATGGGTTCCAGAGGAGCGCCTGCGTGCTGCATGGCTTGCGGGTCTGGTGCTGGTGCCCGTCTCTGTCACACTGGCTGGGTTCACGACGACGTACATCGACGGGACGATCGGTCTGGTGATCAACCTTGTGTGTCTGTTCAACGACGGCGCGGGGGTGAGTGATATCCCAGATATACTCTGCCTTCGATACGAGTGTCCTTTAGGTGAATATAGTTCTTAACACAATCGGATCATATGCGGTCGATATCATGCCCTCTCGGAGTGCTGAAGTCGTGGGCGCTATCTCGTAAGTTTGTCCTATATATCGAAGGTCGTACTCGAAACAATCGTTCGTCGTTTGCATCGCTTATCTATACCAGAGCGTTCCGATCGTTGTTCCTCGCAGCCTTATCTATGCTGTGCATACCTGCCGTGGAAACAATCGGCGTGGCCGCGACAAACACTATCGCGGGTGTGTTGGCCTTGGTTGGATATCTGTACGTGTTCTCGCGGAATTTTTGGAGCATAGACTGATGGACGAGACAGCTTGATTTGGCTCACTATTCGGTATGGCGAGCAGATGCGCGCATACGTCGACATCGGATATCCCGATTTCCGTGTACGAGAGACGGACTGCGACGATGTTACGCCAGACGACTAAGGGGAACGCACTTGGATCGGAGCATTGCCACTAGTTTGCCGGGTATTTCTTTATATACTCGTGATTTTGTAGATCTTGATTCGAGATAACGTTGTGGACTTGTAACCAAGACGGCACGACTCTGTTCGAGATGACAAATTGAACTCGGCTGGTCGTGAACCTGGACGGCAGGTCTGATTTTTCATGCTGATGTGAATGGAGGCAAGCCGATGGTTCAAACTTCAAGTCGGCTATTTTAGCACACCCCATGCGAACTTGGAGAGAACGGTGGATCCACTTTAATCGTCAGCGTCGCAGACGTTGCACCAGACGAGAGAAAAAAACTTCGATATGTGCACGCCTGCAGCTGAGGACGAAAAACAAAACCTCTGGTTCATGATCTCTCGGCGGGACCCTCTACTGAGTTACACATCGACGAGTGGATAAAGTGTTCGGTGCAGCGTGCGCAGGGTATCGAAGCGAACGAGGGAGCTACTACGAGGCGCAGGAAACGAAGCGCGGGCGATGCATGATGGGTGACCGGTGACGAGGCGAAAACAGCACGTTACGTAATGTAAGCTACCCAGGTATGGATGAGATTTTACTGGCCCATCGAAGTTTTCCTATGGAGTGATGCCCGCTCGTTCCCAAGCATCCGTGATCAATTGGTCTCCAGCGAGTCTCTCCAGCCCGACACTTAATGGTAGTACTACGAGTCGGACCCGAGTTCTGGCATCGCATCTCACGTTACTGACAAATCGACTCATCTCCGCCCAAGAACATTTTCTGTAATTGTGGTAAGTAATAACATACCACATCGTTTGAGAAGTTAAGAAGTTACCTCATCCACAACAGCTTGAACCCACGAGTAATCATCCTTCTGCCAGTGATCGAACGGAGCTTCAGCGTCGCCCGGGCGACGATTTAGTGAGTACCTTCTATTTATCATACTTCCTAAATTCCGTGCCCTTGTTCCATCCCTTTGGTTCCGGCGGCGCAAGGAAGTGAACGTGTCCATCCCGCGCAGTCTGGAGCCTGGACGAACTGGAATGCTGGAAGACCATTACGAGGACAAATAGACCTGCGTTGAGGGCTTGGGGGACAAGGAAACACCAGTCTACCGTTTTGTGGTGTTGAGAGATGAACATTTGGATGCTCGAAGCTCAGGGAGACTCGAGGCATGTGTTATTGCCCAAGTTGCTCGGGAATTGCCGCGTAGGGCTCCAGTCCGGCCAGATCCAAACTTGAGTTTGAATCTGATGAATTCGGTGGTGACACCATAGTCTACAATAGTAATTGTTGATTACCATCGTGGCGTTTTTGTTTTTAGCTTCCGGCGACTCAGGTTGACCGCCTGACACGTCGGGGGGACGTGTCGGCTTATGTAAGGGGGTTATAGACGTATAGCGCGCTCATTTTGGATGGACCGCGCCTATGACGGGATCCGAATTTGCGCGGTCACTGGGGCTCTGCATGTTACTCACCATCGATTGTATTACGTTCGCTGTCTGTCACCACATCGACATCCCTGGCCATAATGCCCACCCCCGTCCAAGGCTTGACTAACATCGCTGGTCGAGTCCACTCGCATGTTCAGGCTGCCCTCGCAGTCAAGAGAGAAAGCTCGATCCAAGAGGCCAGAGAGCAGCTCGGTGTCGGAATCAAATATGTCGATCTCACCATCCAGGTCGGTTGGCTAGTGTGACAATCCCTCTGTATGTCGATCTGAGCCGATAAGCTAGTTTATGCGTGCTTCGCAACTGCCTACCATGAAGGTCACGGGGACGACAGACCCTTTCTTCCGCGCGAACCTAGATCACAAGCTGACATATATGCACGTATCTCTTCGCTCTTCATTACGGAGAGAGGACTACGTCTCCTGACGGTTTCCACTTTAGATCCTCGGTTCAATATGACACGTTGAACCCTGTCTGGGACGAAGTTTGGCAAGTCAAAAATGTGCCAACGACGGCCAGTTTGTCTGTCGAGATGATGGACAAAGACCACAGGTTGATAAATATGATGGACAATTACATTGGGAGCTTCGAGACGACGATATACCCCGAGACCAAGGAAGTAGAGATTCATGCCCCATTGCACGTCCACAATAGAGGCACCTTTCGATTAAAGGTAATCCAGTCCTGCCCACTTGTTATTTTTCGGGAGTGAGTCTGACGACGTTATACTGCCTAGATCGATGTGTCCCCATCTCAGGATGATCCAGAACAGTTTCCATACTTATTTGATGGACCCGTCCACTACTCGCGCCACAGCTCGTCGTCAGTGGGTGCACTCACCAAGCTCAGGGATACCCGATTGTACTCGACCTGGAAGATCTACATCAAAGGTGTCCCGCAAATTTTCGGCAATCAAGTACAACATTGGAACCGCGAGTACAGGGCCGCACAAACTATTTTCAAGGGACCTACGTCCCTCGCAGTTCGTTCCAGCATCCAAGCTGGACATCGCTTACTGTACGCGAGATCAGTATCGAACGCGTTCGGTGTCATCAGTTCAGCGGAGGACGTGTTCACACTCTTTTGCGGAGGCTTGCGCCGGTCGTCCACTGGTGGGACGACTCCGACTCATGTGCATCGCATCAAACCTGCCGTGTACACGTACGTCATTTCGACGGACGATAATTCAGTCCGATTCTCCGAGACTGGGGCGGCGTTCTTTGTAGACTTTGCGTCCAAGCATGCGCTGCACAGCAACTGCACGGAGGCGGTGTGGTACAGCGGCGAGTTCCATCCCCGGCCTGTTGGAGGATGGGGACAATTTTCGGAGGCGACGGATGACAAGGAGGTGCAGTGGGAGCTGGTGATCGATAACAACTCTGGGACGTACTCGCCTGATCCGACCCTGTTGCCGAACGTGAAGAAGATTGTAGAGATGAATTTTCCGGGGTTCGCGGTGGTGGCACTGCGGCATGATGATGCGGAGCTCAAGGCGAGCACAGACGCGTGCAGGGCTTACGCGCTGAACCAGAGGGGGGTGACGGTACACGAGCTGGTGCCGCATGCGACGGAAGGGGAAGAGACGCTGATGGCGAAGGTACAGAAAATAAATGAGATGAAACAACAAGAATAGCTGTAGTTCTAATTCTAAGTAGTGCAAGAACGTTGTAGTACGTTTGCGGTTGACTTTGGCAGGTTGTTGTAATGGGAATACGACGGGCAATCACCGACACGTTTTCTCAGCCACCGAACAACACGAGGCCCAAACGACGCCTACAACGTCTAGTCCGCCCCTTCACCGCCCCTCTCTCGCTTTTTCTTCCTTTCCAGAGTAATGTGTACGCGCTGTTGATGTGCAATTAGTGTACGTCCTCCTTACGGCCCACATTTATATCGGGTTCATCATAACTCACCTCCACTCTCTTCTTTTTTTTTCTCGCATTTTTTCCAGGTCTTGAATATCGGTGCAACCAAAGTATACCATGGAGTTTTTTTCTGCAGATACCCTCTCGTCCTCCTCGCACCCTGCTCCCAGTGGTGCCTGGTTTACACTCTCGCGGCCTTCTTTGAGTCGGTCCCCAACCTCTCCCTCGTGGCTCACGTCCAGTGATCCATTCGATCCGACCTTTATCGCATCGTGCCCACCACCGGACTATCCCCACCTCAGGTTTGCCCGCAACAACGCCCTCCAGCGTGGCCCTTCCCATCTGTTGTACACCGATTCTCTCAAAGTATACCCTTGTTCGCCGTCGAGTTCTCCCTCAAAACCCACCATTCATCTGTCAGAAGCAGAAGAAGCCGGCGAATTTGCACCGCTGTATTCCACCCATATGGTCGGCATTCTCGACTCCCCGCCCGTCATGCGTCGGGTGGACTTGGCTTCGCAAAAGCCGCCCACCCCGCCACCGACGGTGCCACATCCGACCCTCAATTTGCCCGATGCTGACGTCGACATGCTCTTTTATGATCATGAAGTTGAGGGGATCGAGGAGGAATTCGATACCGACGAGTCTTATCCTGGTCCATCAAAGCACCCATCGCCACATTTTGCCCAGCCTAACCTTCCCCTCTCCCCACTTTCCCCGAGCTGGGATCCCCCGGGCCCGCAGGAGCTCCCGATACATGGTTTCCCAGAGTCAAACACGCTCTTTTCTGTCTGCGACTCGTCCGCACTGCCTGCACTGGAATACTTCCACCCTTCACCTCGATCACCTCATGAGCCCTCCTCGTTGCTCGACGTCGACGTCGACGCGCCCCGTCCTCTACTGGCTCCAATCAGCATACCGTGGCCCTCTGAACCGGACCCCGAACCGCCGTCTTCTTCCTCCACCTCCAGTTCCTCGTTGGCATCGTTGACCGATTATGACGAACTTTCCCCGCCCAGCTCGCCCCTAATATCACAGCTAGATCTCCCGGATCTTGAGGACGATGGACTTCCCAAGATCTTTCCTTCCTCTCCCAGTCGAAGATCCTTTTCAGGTCTCCCCGATTCCGATATGGAGACAAGTGGCGACCCGACGAATGATCTAGCGCCTGCGTTGCCCGGTCAGCCATTGCTATCGCTCCCGGGCGCAGACGCGGACGACGACCTGATACCGAGGATCGCGCCGCCACCCTCGCATTCGCTTCCTTTCTTCGCCATGCCCAACCAACCACTTTTGTTTATCGACGATCCGAGGGATGTACCGTTGCCACGTTCTCCGTCTCCGGAAGATTTCGATCTGTCTCTCTCACCCGAAGACATCACGGACCCAGAGTTTGCGAAACTGTTCGACCTACGGAAGAGGTCCATCGCCGCTGAGCGCGCCGCAAGGCGTTTGGAGTCGCTCACGGAAGATGTGGACCTGTTTACGCGGGCCGAGGCTCGTAAAATACGCAAACGCGAGAGGGAACGGTGTAAAGAAGTCGGAGCATTGCTGCGGCTCAAGCTTGGGGACGGGATTGCGATGTGTCCGGCGCAGGAGCAGCATAGTCCACCACCGTCTGAGAGTGATCGGGACCAAGGGCGTCGACGAGCCGTGATCGGTAGCATGTCACAGTTGGTGGCACAGATGGTGTTTCGGAGGAACGAGACATCGCGACCGCTGGCTAAGCGGAAGACTGCTGCCAATGGCTCTCGTGAATACGTCCGATCCGCGTTGTCCGCCACTGCGTCCGAATAGGCGCTTTTATTGTAATCATGGCTTGTGCTGTGTGCTATGAGGTGTGTGTTTCTCGCTTACTCGCAATAGAACTAGACTGAAATTAGATACCTGTTTTCTCTATGATATTGATCTGTCTTTCTTTAATCATTACGCACTAGACTTAGGGAAGTTGTTCTAACGTGACGTGTATGCTGACCCGTTGTATGTGTTTTTGAACGCTATGCTCTTTCTTTTTTTTTCTTTTTTTCTATCCTCTGTTGTCTCGATTTGTATGCCTGCAGCTTGTATTGTCATGCTCCCTGGCGTTATATCGTTTTTGTCTTCTCTGCACATTTTTTTCACTTCAAGTTCTCCCGCTTCATCAACATCAACACAACATCAACACTTCAATTTCTTTCCTCTTTCTTTCGAACAGAATTTTATCATTGCTGCATTTTTCTTTACTTACCGAGGAAGAAGAACAAGAGAAAACAGAACAAGAGCGAAGAAAAAATAGGGCATGTGGAATATGGGAAGCAGAATTATTTTCATTTCTTTTTGTGTACCAATCGAAGTTGATAATTATCCATGTCATGTGCTCTACTTTATTCATCAGCTAAAGTTGAGTTGGGGTGAGGCCTTCGGGTCGGTGGGTTACAACTAACGCCGGCGTTCGTGAACGATCTGAGCGTGTGGGGCATGAGGCGTGGGCGTGGGGCGTGGAGATGGGGGCTGATGGGGGCTGATGGGGGCTTAGAACGGACGACCTAGCCTGCCCGCCGAGATGAAGTTGTTCGGACTGGCCAGGTCCGCGGACCGGGAGAAGGATCAATCACGTTTTCTTTTTTCAACTTTCAACCGACATGAAGTCGTGATCACGACATTTTCGTGATGGAAGTATCGAAGAATGATGCATGGTGTGCTAGTCGGCGTCGTCGGGTCGTGATCCGGGTTGGAATGTGGGTAGATGTTGTGATTTCCACAGCAAGTCAGGTCAGGCATTCAGGGTTTGTGGGAGACGAAGACAGGGGGTACGTCACACAGACCCACACTAAGACTGGGATCGATGACAGGTAGGAACATCGGTCCCGAGCGTTGTGTTCGTGTAACCTAAGCATGCGTGTGACGCACTGGAAAGAGGTTATCTTACAGTGGCGTCGATGGGCGTATCATATCGTCTTGCAATGGATGACCGGTGACCCTGGGTCCTGTATCCCAACAGGGGCGGAAACGTTCTCGTCCGAGTCTGTGTGTAACGAAGCATGTATTTTCCATTCTAGGGCGACTGCCGGGGTCCGAGCTCGATCATGCTGTGCACACGATCGATCAGTTACGGCATCGCGGAGGATAGTAGTAGCGAATACCTGATCTTCGAGGACCAACTATGCGTGCCAAACGGTCGTCGGTGGACATGCGATCACCAAACCGCATTCCTAGGAAGAAGAAATAAGTACTACACCCGCTCAGGATGAACAGTTCGACCAAGAGACGAGTTACCTGGTATCAGGAAGGATGGAGCTGGGCCGATCGAAGCAGTGCTACATTAGCTGCCGATCGGTCCGAGATAACAAAGATGGAAATCGGAGTCAAAGGCTTGAAATGCAGGCATTACGTAAAACCTAGTAGTGCAAACGCGTTGCATGAGATTCTGATCCAGCTCTGCACTTTCCGCCTCCAAAAGCACAAGACCATGTACCTTGACACTATGAACAGGGCGGTCAACGCGTTCGAAGCCGCCGTGCGCGTCTTGTACATGTGTCCGCACCTGCACCCTTTGATTCAGTGCATACTACGTGTATATTCGCATTGACGGCGGCGAACACCGCGACTGATCGTTGTGTCGTCTAGGACTGTGACCGTTGTTCTGACGGACTTCAGATCCGACGAGATAGTTCCCGTATTCGCGGCCTGTCTTGCCAAACTGCCCAACCTCACTGTTATAACTTATTGAAGGTACGGAACCCATGCCACCATCCGGCAGTCATCGACGCAGGCCCGATGAATATGCGAGGGGACGGGTGGTGCTGAATTACATCCGGACGAGTTCTGATCTCAACATGGATGGCCCAGTTTCTAAATTTCAAGCGACTTTGACATCGCCCTATCAGGCTTGATAATGAGTTGGGGTTACAGAATTCCCTCCGCACCCGGGAGTCTATCCTCGAATGCGCACACGATCGGGCACTCCTGCACGTGATAACAGTGCATCGTGGTTTCGATGCAGAGTTGGAGGGAGCTCGGGACACAAGGACTGCAACCTCCCCTGTTGTCTCTGGTATTACATTACCCATTACCTTGGGAATGGGTGAAATACCCCCGAATTTGAGCAGAAAAAAGGTGCCGTCTACTTCTTTGGAGCGTGAGCTTTAGCGTTGGGTAGAACGTCTCATGTCTGTTGGTCGCGGAATCGTTGCCACTGAGAGCTAATTTTGCCCGATTTCCCAGCTTGTGTGGTACAGCTTTCCGTGCTGCGCCACACGCATCACTCCCCGAAGGAGGGAAATGCTCCCATGTCGCCTGTGAGGATGGTGAGTGATCTCTATCGCTGATATGAGTTTTCACCAGCGAGAGGAATGATTAATGGTCTGACCGCGCACAACATGGAATACGTGCACCTGGTACGTTATGGGTTTGTTTCGGACCATCATCTAAAACAGTGAAGATTGTGGAGAGAGATAACAGCCCGATAATAGTCTGGTTATTTCGTTACCGTGACTATATTTTTGCGCACATGGCCGTGCAAACACGGTAACGTGATGGAAGGGTGATATGATCGTTCAATTATCATATGGAATGCGTTTTCAGGAGTAGGTTCTGCATCACCCATCGTTTCTCACCTCCGCGCTCTGCCAGTGTATCCCCTTATGATGGGTTGAAGATGATCTTACTTCGATTGTGATTTCTCGTCGAGAAGACCACGGCCACAGTCGTGATGTCACGTGTGCATAAAGGCGGGATATTGATGAAAGCGAGCGCCCAGGGCACAGGTACATATCTCCGTGAGAGTGAGCGGGTACGGAGGCGTACTGAGAGCTGAACGAGCAGAGATTATCTTTATGCCTGAACCCGACCCAGTATGTTTTCTGATTTTCGCTCAACGAAGAGGAACGGTGAGTAGTCCGTAGGCAAGGCCATCGAGATTCGATAAACGGGTGCTCACAAGAGCGTCAGAGTCCGAGTCGAGTAGGGTGGTCAGTCAACTTGCCTTGGACGGCGTTCAGCAGGTGGAAGCATCCAACGAAAGAGGGACTGATGGATACTCAGGCATTGAATGGGAAAGCTCCACCTCCAATGTCGCAATGAAGGCGAGTCCAATCGAAATCGTTGCTCAAGATGATGTATATTCGGTCACTTTTCTTGCTGATGGGGAGCATGTCATGAGCGCTGGACATGAAGGGAAGATCAAACAATGGCAAGTGGAGGATGGCAAGGAGGTGGGGAAGCCAAAGGACGCTGGTAATCTTATTCGAGGCTTGGCGGTCACACAAGATGGCAAGTGGATCGTCTGTGGGACGGAGAATGGTCAAGTGATCGTCTGGGATGTGAAGAGTCACAAAATGGTGACAGAATTCAAAGCACATAACAAAGGGGCGAATGCATTGGACGTCTCGGCAGATGCGACGATAATCGCAACAGGATCAAATGACAGGACGCTCATTGTCTGGTCGTTTCCCGAGGGCGAGCGACTCTTCGGCCCATTCGAACACTTCAACGATGTGTCGGCAGTCAAAATTTCTCCCGATGGCCGATTCATCGCTACTGCCACGTGGAGTTGCAACTCTGTTCGCATCTACAACATCGGCGACGGTGGCCTCCTCGGAATCGCAGACTTTCCAATCCGGGTCGGCTCCGGTCGCAATGAATCTCTTGCCTGGGCAAGCGACTCCAACCGTCTCTTCGCCTTATCCAAAGATGGCGACATTCATTGCCTCGACGTCTTCACCAGGAAGACGCTCGCGAGATGGCGCATTCACAGCAACAACAAACCAAAGTGCATAGCACTCGCATGCAACGACACAATCATCGCAGCCTCTGCCAATACGTCGCTCTCACTCTGGAACACTAAGACGTATCAACAAATCGGGACAGTCATCCACCACTGTCACGAAATCCGGTCCATGGCCATCTCACCAAGCTGCGCTATTGCGACCGCTGGAAACGGCAACATCACACTTCGGAATCTTTGTGATATCCTTCCTTCACCATACCGCGACAATGTGAGTAAACTGCTCGTGTAAGATCACTTCCTTATTGGTTCGTCCTTTTCACAGATACTCTTGCACCAAATACGTCGCTTGAGGGCTGAAAAGAATGATCTCGAAGACACGGTCCAGTCCCTACGTGCACGCAACTCCCGTCAAAGTACGCTTATTAACTATACGACTCTGCTGTGCTGATATTCGTTTCTACCAGAGCATGATATAGTGAACCTCGAGAAAACTGTTCAAGAACTGCGTGACGGGCTTGCTACATCTGACGAGGAAAAGGCTGGCCTCAATGGAATAATCAAGTCCCTTCGCACACAGGCTGAAACATCAAGTACGTTCTCTCCGCCTTCAAGCCCACTTCGTTGAAAAACACATTGATCAGGTCGCAAAATCACTCATCTCGACGAATCGGATAAGGAACTCCGCAGTGTGCTTGTAGCATCTCAAGCCTCAGTCGATCGATTAACCCAGGCTATCAGGGCACTACGCGCAGACGTTGATCTACGGAAACAGAGCTCAGGTGCGTTTTGAACCATCCTGACTGACGAGACTCTGACTCGTTTTCAGTATTCATTGCACAAAACATAAACGAGCTCGAGTTTCGCATCCGAGAACTCAGTAACAATTTCGCCACATGCAAATACACCCTCCGTCTATATGACAAGAAGCATGAGTGTGAAACATTATACGCTGACGGTCGCGTGTATGATGCTGCACAGAGTATTGCAAACGCGGAGACTGAGGATATGCCTAGCAAACTAGTCATCGATTGGCTGAAAGGCGAGCTTGTCCATCTTGTTCTAGAATAGCATGTTCAACCTCTACATCAGAATTCACACACCGATGTGTATCAAGGCTTCAGGAGATCGGAGATAAGGCGTCGCGTTCCAAGAAACACGACGAAGCTCTTTCAGCTTACTCCACTATCTTGTTGCTCACTCCCTCGCCTCCAGAAGGCGTGCTGACGAGATGGGTGAGAATGTCACTGATTCATTGCTCGGCAAGCGAGGCATTGGGTGCCGCAGACAAGGTATGGTTTATCTAGTCGTTTAAAAATGCATAGTAATTATTTTTTCATTCAGTTCAAGCTTCCAAGGTTTCGTATTTATCGGGCGGTCTGCAATGCTCTCAGAGAGGAAAATCGTCTTATGGAGGCGATCAAATGTTGCCGAAAAATGCAAAATGAGTTATCAGAGGAGACAAGCACCCTCGATGAGCGACGGCAATGGGAACTTGGCAAGTAACTCCGTTATGGAGACAGAGATAAATCTGAGGATCTCTGCAGATTTTCGACGACGTTGTAGCAAACAGCTGGAAAAGGGGGGTGATGAAGCAATGAATGCAAAGAATCATGATGCGGCCATCGGATCCTACTCAAACGCACTATCGCTTCATCCAACAAATATCAGAGACATCATAGTCAAATGCTGCAAGGCGCGAGCGGGCTTGTTGCAGGACGAACTCGTATATGTCACCCAGGTAAAATTTGACCTGCACGTTGCACTGAGTTGACATTGCTGACTGTACAATCAGATGACTGAACGCGACCCATCCAACTACAACGGGTACAAAAGGAAACATGCGGTATTATACAGCCTGGGGCGTTACAAGGAGGCATTCGACGCATTTCAAATGATGCTATCGACGATGGAGAATTCACTCGATCCACAAACTCGGGGTCAGCCGGTTTTATTCATATTGTGCAGATGACATGGGCTGATTTCACGTCAGTAGATAGGCGGAATCTATACCTCGACACGACTCCACTGATTCGCAAGGCCATCGAACAGACAATCCGTGACATTCCCCATGTTCTCATCGATACCACCACTGGTCGTCTATATGATAAGTCAATTCAAGCGATAGCTTTCGAGGAGTCCTCCTTGTTCAATGGATTTCGGTCTTCCATGATTATCCGCGATCGGCTCGACCTTGCACGCATCCAGGCGGAGGTGGAGAAGTTTTACGAATACGTCATGTTCTCTCACAGGTGGCAGCCACCCGAGCCATCGTTTCAAACGGTCGAGAATATCTCAGTCTACGGACTCCCTGCATCCCCTGCGAATCATAAACTCATCAACTTTTGCAAGCTCGTCAAGTCTCGCCGCTTCCGATGGGCGTGGAGCGATACGTGTTGTGTTAACCAGAGCGACAAGGGAGTCCAGCAAGAATCAGTCGTTGCTATGTTTCGGTGGTATTGTCGCGCTGCGCTCACAATTGTCCATCTTCTCGGTGTCCACTCCAAATCGCAGAAGAAGGGCTCTCTGTGGAAAAGTATCTGGAACACTCGTGGATGGACGTACCAGGAGTACGTTGCATCCAATGTTGTCCAATTTTACACAGAAGATTGGAAACCATATCTTGATGTCGAGTTGTTCAACCACAAGGAATCACCCCTAATCCTTTCCGAGATGGAACAGGCAACCAAGGTTGCTACCCAGGCCCTCGCAACGCTTCAACCAGGGCTGACCAGGGTGCGCGAGAAGTTGTACTTGGCTTCAAGGCGCGAGACGACGCGGGTAGAAGATGTTGCGTACTCATTATTCGGTATCTTCAATGTCACCCTGCCAGTGATATACGGTGAGGGTAACCAAGCAGTCGGTCGTCTTTTGGAACACATTCTTACGCGGTCGGACAATGTTACAATTCTCGCTTGGACTGGGATCTCGGGCAGTGACCACAGCTACCTTCCTTTGGACCTCACCGTTTATGATCGAGTCATTCCCCTGCATGTTCCCCAACCAATTGAGACTGCCAACATTGATAGCGTCAACAAGGCCTTGCGGTCGTCGCTTCCCGATCCCTCTTTGTCTCTTCGGCTGTACGAGCAACTATATAATCTACCACCTCTTTCACTGGTCTCTGGTCGACTGCGACTTTCCGGTCTTGTTTTCCCTCTTAACAAACTCGAACTCCTCTTGGAACATGATTCCCACACTTTCCTTCCTGTCTACCGCGCGATAACGCCTGCTCTCGGTGACGTGCGGATCGAGACTAAGGATAATTTGGCTGGGATGGAAGGTTTGGTGCTCATTCATCCGTGGATCAGCCCTCTTATCGATGAGGATTTCTCGGGCATCACTCCTCGAGTTGATCTAGCTGCCCGTGCACTGCGACTTGTCGTTCGGCTCAGACAGCCATTCGGTGCGCTGTTACTGGCCCCCCAGAGTCGCGTGCAGTGCAAACGTGTTGCGGCGGACAGTTTCATCCAGGTTCAGATCCGGGCGGAGACGCCGTTGGAGGAATTGATGGACAGTATTTGTACAGTCGACGTTCGGTAGCTAGTCTTGCATTCTCGACTTGGATAGTGAATGATGTGTCCTCCATTATACTTCTCTTGGACCGCATACCGCCCTTCGTTTGAGTGACTGTGAAATAGTTGCTTTGTTGTGCTCGAGTTATTCTATTTTCCTCCTGACTATTTTGCCTCCTCTCTCTGCACCCATGCATGCCACTAACAAAATCGCGCATCTAGGCTATATTTCAATAGTGCGAGTCCTAGGCCAGGCCATCTTTCATGCGGTGTCGCAGATGTCCAGGCTACAATTTATGGCCGCACTGTCTCTCAATGGCATGGCGCAACCTCGAACTCTGCACCTTCCGCCTTGTGGGTTGTCACAGGGTCTTCGCGGCCAGTGGTAAGGAGACCGGGGTATTCGAGCCAGTCGGTACTGCAACTAACACGGGTGGTATATCAGAGAGCATCCGAGTCGAGAACCGGCCGCGTCCGGAAGAGGGAGGAAAACATGTGATATGTGCGAGCTCCCATGTTACGCCGTCACTGCCGTGAGATGGGTAAGTATTTTGATTTGTGCTCCGTACAAACACGAGAAAGCGACAGAAAGCATGTGTTTTCAAGAACGTGCATAGAAAGCGCGCATCTACATCTGAGTCAGAGGCTCTGAGCGGGCGATGTGTCCCCTTATGATGTTCAAGGGGAACACAATCAAAAGTTTGAGGATCATCAAATGGGCGAGTACGATGGGGAAGAATTGCCTCTTGAGTATGCTAGTCAAAGTTAGTCTACAATTCGAATGTCGGTTCTGCGAGATGACAATCAGACAGTGATACCGAAGGATAGCTTCATAGAGAACATCTGACGAACAATGTCGTCACGAGATGAGAGAAATCGTCCTCGAAGTCTTTGACCGATAGGTAGGTTAGATCGTGACTCCGATGAGAAAAGCACAATCCAGCGATCAGGTCACGTGTGCATAAAGGGAGCATGGGATGAGCGTGCACCAAGCACGCGTACGCCAGGCGATGATTCCGATGAAGGTGTGAACCACCCGACATTCTCTTTGTACTTTAACCTAGCTCTGTATGCTGTCAACAGGACTGCTGAGATGGTGGAATGGTAAGTGTGTGGGCAAGGTCATCGATGGAGTTCCGTCGCTGACGGGAGCAACAGAGCCGAGTAGGGCGGACAGCCAACTTCCCTCGGACGGCGGTCAGCAGGTGTGAACATCGACAACCAACGAAAGAGAGGTACTAACGGATACTCAGGAATCGAGTAACACTGAAAACTCTTCCTCCAACGTTGCAACTGATGTGGAGCCACCGGCAATTAAAATCAAAACTCCAGAAAGAATAAATTCGGTCATGTTTCTTGCTGACGGGAAGTACGTCGTGAGCGGAGGTTCAGAAAAGAAGATTCGACAATGGTGCGTGAAGCATGGCACGGAGTTTGGAAAACGAATGGACGCTGGCACTGCGGTTTACAATCTGGCGGTTTCGCAAGATGACAAATGGGTCGTGTGTGGAACGGAGAGTGGTCAAGTAATCGTCTGGGATGCGACAAGCTGTGAAAAGGTGAACGAATTCAAAGCAGACGACTGGATGGTGAATGCATTGGACATCTCGGCTGATGGGACGAGAATCGCGACAGGAGGGGATGACAGAATGCTCAGGGTCTGGTCGTTTCCCGCGGGCGAGCGGCTCCTCCGCCCTTTCGAACACGAAAACTGGTTGGCTGCAGTCAAGTTCTCTCCTGATGTGCGGCTTATCGCTACTGCTACCTGGGAGCGCTATTCTATTCGCATCTACGACAGCAGCAACGGTATCCTCCTCGCAGACTTTTCAGTCCGGATTAGCTCGGGTCACAATGGATCCCTCACCTGGGCGAGTGACTCCAACCGCCTCTTTGCCTTGTCCAAAGACGGCAACATTCATTGTTTCGATGTGTCCACCAAGAAGACGTTAGCAAAATGGTGCATTCACAGTGACGACAAACCAAGCTGTATCGCACTCGCATGCAACGACACGATCATCGCAGCCTCCGCTAATTCGTCGCTCTCACTCTGGGACACTAAGACACATCAACAAATCGGGACCGTCATCCACCACTTCCACTTCATCGGGTCCATGGCCATCTCGCCAAGCTATGATATTGCGATCGCCGAAGACGGCAGCATCACACTTCATAATCTTTGTGACATCCTTCCTTCACCCTATCGTGAGGATGTGAGTAACGCTATTTGTGTGAGACCACGTCCTTATTGATTTGTCCTTTCCATAGATGCTCTTCGAGCGCGAAATCCTGTACTTGAAGATGGAAAAACCGGATATTTACCGCATGATTATGGCTAGGAACGCGCGTCAAAGTGTGCTTATTATCTGAATGACTTCGCTATGCTGATATTTATTTCTATCAGAGGGTGATATAGCGAATCTCGAGAAAACTATTCAAGAACTGCGTACCCAGCTTGCTACAACCAACGAGGAAAAGACAAGCCTCGATGAAATGATCAAGTTCTTTCGCGCACAGAATGAAACCTCGAGTGCGTTTTCTCTGCCTTCAATTCCACAGTTTCCACTTTGTTGACAGTCCCATCTATTAGATCGCAACATCACTCAGCGGCGTGCTTGTAACATCCCAAGGCTCAGCTGATCGTTTAAGTCAGACCATCAGGGCACTACGCGCAGCATTAATATACGTGAAAGGATACTGGATGATATGACCTCCACTGTATTTCCTTTGGACCATATCCCGCCTTTCGTCTGAGCGACGTTCAAGTACTAGTTGCTTTGTCGTGCTCGAGTTATTACATTTACCTCCCGACTATTTCGCCTCCTCTCGCTCGCGCCCATGCCATCACTAGTTCTCAGGGATGCCAGTCCGCAGGGTAATTACATATTCCCCATATCCAATCGTCGGATCTCGTAGAAAACAATCTCTGGGATTTTTCTTTTGCCAATATCGCGAGCGCTTCTTATATCACGTAGAGTCCTGACTCTCTCATTGACACGACACGATTTGAGGGGGTTGTATTATTCTGCTTAGTAACTGAGATAGTGAAAGCAAATTTGAACCACACAATAAGGCCAGCTGCAGGTTTTCAACCCCTGATGCATCAAATTTACAATGACAGTTTAACCGTGAAAAAAATCGTGGGCAAACCAGGGCAATGTATCTACGTCTAAGGATGCCAACATCTATGTGGCATCTATTACGGGGATCAAACAGGGTACCACGGCAAGTGGGTGATACCATTTATTTATTTTTTGGCTGGACGCGAGTAATAACACACACGCGCTAGCCATCGATCAACTGATTAGGGTTGGGACAGCAACAGAACTCACCAGACAACCCAGACAAACTTCGATCCAATTGAACCGTCCATCTGAGAGAGCTCCGAGTCCTCCGTTTCATCACTATAGTCGTGATTTTCTCTTTGCATGCCTCGGCGATTCACTTATTCCCGGATGTATATTCTTAATCCAAGCATGCCACAAAGTGGATGTATCAGTAGCAGCAGCTGCTCGATGATGTGTTATCGTATAAGTTCTCCTCCCATTTTTGTGGGTGGTGACCAGTAGGGACTGAAGACAAAGATACTTGAGAATGCGAATCGCTGCAAGTAGTCACGTTACACGGACCGGTCATGACATTCCGGCAGTCACAGAAATATCACGGATGGGTCACAGATGGTCACACCATAGAAATTAATCTCCGCTGTAATCCCGGCCAAGGTGCCGAGAAGGCTGCTCTTCCAGTGGCTCGGCATGTTACGCGGCAACCACACAACACTTCAGACTCAGCTAGACTGACAAGTGACACTAGAAGTAACGATTGAATCAGCGTGACTACCAGTTTTCACATCTTCCTCATTTCTGCTTCGATTGAACCCGTTCGAGCTCGCGAACCTTCAGAATACATATTAGATCTAATCATTGTAGCTGTTTGGATGATGAAAAATGTGTGTGTAATTGCGTATTCTACCTACGAAAGTGCCGAAATGTCATGACTGCCGAAGTTGTTGTACGGTATAGTATCACGTCCAATCAGGGTGGCCAACCTCGTCCAGCTTCTAGCTTGGAAAGTATCACACACGACGTCCTGCATGATATTCTCTCCACTCTCACCGAAAGCCGACACGGTCCTATTCGTGGTTTCATCCATCAAAACTGCCCCGTCCGCGCTCGTTGAACGTGAAAACATAATACAGTGTGCGGCGCCAAGGGACTCCCTCGCGTCCAGGATATACCCAAAGGACGATTGAAGCTAGAAATTGGCCGCCAGTGACTGGAGTTAGTCGATGATGAACGTTTGAACCCGGGTGATGGCAGGGCATTGCAAGGAAATTCACAGGCAAGGCAGGATACTAGCATAATCACCCAGATTCTGATGGTGTCCACCGTCAACGTTTCAACCCGTCCTGCACGAAATTCTCTCCCACTTGCTCATTCTCAGCGAAAGTCACATCCCGTCCACTTGTTACAGATACATGGCACCGGTGATTCCCTCCACCTCGCTTATCTGCACCCCTGTGCTCCCTGCGTTGTCACCGCAAACCTTCAGGTTGCTGCGGGTTCGCTGTCTCCCCATGGCATAGCACCGACTTGAAATTTGAGCTTTGCCCCACTCCCCCAAGTACAGGATGTCCTGTGGTTACATGTATTGTGTCGTTTTGCGCTTCTACCCCTCCACTCCCATTCTCAGGCCTAACGGCCTATCGTCCGCTGCTCTCGCCCAGTCCTCACGTTCGCTTGCTTGGTGTCCACCCAGTCCTTGCAGTTCGCTTGATGGGACCGACAGCACAGCAGGGAGAACGTTAAGTTAGACTCGGAGTTTAACTTGCAACACGAGGTGCGCACTCGCTACACACTAAGACTAAGTAACTTTGTAAGTACACCCTCATGCGTCACCATAGCGACCGAAACTTACAGTGGACAAAGGATGCTGGAATTAGGATTGCGTAATCACCGTGCACCCAATTTACTTAAATTGAAGCCACAGCTGTAATACGCATACCTCAACTTGAACAGTCATGGCGTCCGCCGTCAAACTCCAAACCCGTCCTGCTAGTTTAGAAGGCATCCCGGACGACGTCTTGCGCGAAGTTCTTTCTCACCTGCCCACCCTCACCGAAAGCCACATCTTGTTCACTTGTTCCAAATGGAGGGCACCGGCGATTCCCTCCACATCGCTCGTTCGCACGCCTGCGCTCCGTGCGCTGTCGCAAACATCTAGGCTGTTGCGGGTTCGCTGTCTTCCCATGGCATGGTGCAGACTTGAGCTTTGCACTGCCCCTATCCCCGAACACAAGAATGATATGTGCTGTGGCTCACATTGTTCACACATTTGGGCATATCGTGATGCGGTGTCTAGGGCGGTCACCTATGCCACCCAGGCTGCCGTGCGCGTCTTGGATGTGTGCACGCACCTGCACTCTTTGATCAAGTGCGTACCATGTGTATATTCGCATCGAAGATTGATCGTTCTGTCATTTAGGACCGTGACCGTCGTCCTAACGAGCGTCGGATCCGACGAGGTCGTTCCCGCATTCGCAACCTGTCTCACCAAAATGCCAAACCTTACCTCTATCCAAGGTGCGGTCTCCCCTCTACTCTTCCGCGGTGTACAGACATTGCGAGCCCACTACTTTTTTGGCAGTCATCTACGCGGACTCCGCTGGTATTGAGAAAGGATTCCAAGGCAAACGATTTCCCTCCGTGCGGAAGGTCTCTCTGCCCTACACTGCGCACCCTATCCTTCGATGCGGAATCAAATTATGTCTGTGGTCGTCCAACGTTCCGTTGTTGAACCTTGTCACCAGGAGGAAGCTTCCGAGATCACTG